>CM055968.1:14600000-14760000 GCA_029531755.1 Holothuria leucospilota | reverse complement strand
GATAACTGCTAAACCGTGCCGTTTTAGGCAGTGGGATTTTGTATACGCTATATACAAAAGCGGGAGAGCCTTTTCTTATTTGTACATGAGAGTGCAATCCCAGGAAGGGGTTTACCCTTCCCTTTGAGAAATTTTTGTTAATTTTAGGGGGCCTATATGCAAAATGGTGGTATCTTTGGGTCATTCTAAAGTGAATGTTTAGAAAATGTCCACAATTTAGTGGATTCTAACTTTTGTTCGGGTGAAAAAGGGGAGTAAGAGACGGTTAAAATATTGTCTTCAAACCTCCGTAAGTCCCAGGAAAAATCATGGGCGTAGATCCATCTCCAAAAGTGTGTGCGGGGGGGGGGGGGACCTTTTTCACATTTGTGAATCGCCGTCCTGTGGCGTGGAAGAAGCAGTTGGTGGTAGCCAGAATTTGCGTCACGGGTAGGCAATAAGTTTTGTGATCTTCGGCATGGGGGAGGGGTCTAAGCGAAATTTTTCTAGAACTGAATGCCCTCAGATGCGATTTGGTGCAACAAAAGTGTACGATTTTTAGGTTATTTTTCTTCTAAAAATTTCGTTTTCCTAGGCATAATTGCAGTCTGTTCCATCATTTTTGAAAAAGTGAGGGGGACTTTTTGACGATGTCCCCCCTTCTGAAAAAGTGAGGGGGACGCGTCCCCCACGATCCACGCCCATGGGAAAATTGTACACGCAATTATACCTGCGTGGAGTCCACAGAAACATTCTTGGACTATAATAAAATTTTTCCTTTACATTTTAAAGGATATCCAAGGTTGACAGAGAACAGTATAGAGCCTCCCGGGAGCTCTAAATTAGTTACAGTATACAAAAGACTGAAAGAGGGACCAACGGGATTCTCACTACCCGACATCCATATGGGAGGAGATATGATATATCACCTTCTTTTAGGTATAGCAAGAGGGATGGTGGACAGGCAAAATTCGTTTCAGAAAAGATTTTCGTCATTATTGAACGTCGCGGTGAGATGTTTGACCGGAAAATAAGCAACGGCAATTACGTACATTCAATCTTTCAAATCATGTGCTAGACTAGATTAGTCAAAGATCCCATAATGAT
Source organism: Holothuria leucospilota (assembly GCA_029531755.1). Taxonomy (NCBI): domain Eukaryota; kingdom Metazoa; phylum Echinodermata; class Holothuroidea; order Aspidochirotida; family Holothuriidae; genus Holothuria; species Holothuria leucospilota. The sequence continues at coordinate 14,758,914 of CM055968.1, read as the reverse complement.
GAGAGCCCTACAGAGAAGGAGATTTACTTTTTAGAAAAATGTTGCATTGGAATAATTGCTTGCGTCAAAGCTTTGCTAATGGTATATAAAATCGGGTGCAAACCCTGTCGTACGCGCGCGAAGCGCGCCAATATTTTGAATAAAATATTAGTCCATGACAAAACCTGCATTTCAGAACCTGCATCGGACACTGTCACTTTCTCACCAACCTATGCTATTCAGAAACGAATCTTCTGACTGAGAATTCTTAAAAAGCACTTTTGCTCCTTTGTTCCCCGTGAGTAGTTACCGAAAGCTATTGATAAAAGGACAACTCTGACACAAGGCTTGACGCTAGCGGAGCGTGCGAAAATTTGAAATTTGTCAAGAATTTCCAAAACTTATGATAATTTGAGAACAGTTTGTAAAAGGAAATGGTTAGAACAAATAAACCAGTCATCAAAAATACATCTCACCCTAAACCCTCTACAGAAATCTGTAGCTTAAACGACTTTTGGGACCATTTTATAAATTTTCAAGAATCGATGGGGGAGGGGGACACACGTCACCCATTGACACTGTGCCGACGCCACTGTCTGTAGCTTAAAAGCCTTTTGAGTTCATTTCAAAACTTTTCAGACAGTTTTGAAATCGAATAGGGTATCATGCACGCCGCTACTTTGCCTGCAGCAGCTGGTGCCCCTGTGCACAATAGTAGGTCACCTGACAGCTTGTCTTCTGTATTCATTCTGCAAGGTCTGTATGGCGAAAACTTTGCCTCTCAATCCCTCTAGATTACAAAAAATTTCACTCTTTAACACAAAATTGTTACTAAATTTCAGTGCAGCTAGCCGAGCCCATACTACATACGTCACGATGTTTACTTATTTAGATCTTAAGTCAAGGATCATTACTCAGCTATTCACCTGTTTTCGAACATTGTAGCGCTCTTTTCGTCGCCAACCACTTTGAAAGATATATAAAGAGATAATCCAGCGATAGCTCCACCCAACCCCTACAGAAATATATACTTTGAATACGTTCTTAGACACTTTTATTCATTTTTTGCTCTTAATTTTTCTTTCTCCTTTTCTTTTTTTTCTTTTTCTTCTTTTTTTCTCCTTTCGTTTTTTTTTTTCGTGGCGAGGGGGGGGGGGCCCGGGCCCCCCAGGCCCCCCCCCCTGGATCCGCGCCTGCCTATTGATCGATGAACTAAACGAGACTCAAGCGATCCATGCTTTACTTTCTGTTTTCAGAAACAATGCATTTCGGTAAACATATGCTTAAGCATGACTCTAGGTTATATATTTAATTTCTCAACATATTGGTGTGCATATTGGACATACGAACAGACCTTTCTCCACAAATAAGGAGCAGATCTAGAGTGGGAGGGGCTTTTCCGGCTCCAGCTTCCATTTTTCGCCACAACTTTCTTATCTTACTTAGTGACGAGTATTCTCTCGAGTTGAAAATCTTTGCCTCATTAATCCATTTTTAGTTTTCAATTGTAGAAAGTAAAATATATTACATTGTCATTCCTATTTTAATGTTAAGAATCGGGCTAAAATCGCATTCATCACAAGCCAAAACGACCAAACAATCACATTCAACTATGCAAATTTCAAGGTTTTGCCTACTTAGTAAGTACGCAAAAACGGGGACGAGCTGTCCCACTGAGGATGAAATTCTTGACCTTTGCTGTAAAATGTGTTACCTGTACATGTTTTGGTATGCCGCTTGGCCAGGGGGTACTATTTATGTATATGCAGGGTTCTCCACTGGTCTGTTTTCTGTCCGGGGGCTCTTGTGATCGCCGTCATGGGGGAGGGGTCTAAGAGGAGAGGGAGTCCCCCTCCCCTTTGGGAAAATTTTGACAATTCAGGAGGGCTTAGATCGCAAATGGTGCAATCTGCGGCCTTGTTCTTAGCCTTTCCTATGTGTTCAAATCTGGGCATTTTGTTTCTTTCATTTCTTTTGCAAATTGCATTTTCTAAATATCTTTGACTTTACTTGCAGATCTGAAGCTCCAGTTTCCACTTGGATGTATTCAAGAATGAAGTAGTTCACTTAAATGGAAATTTCGGGTGAAAATCGCGAAACCTAGGGGACAGTTCAATTGAATGGTTTCGTTTAGTGTATGAGATTGATGGTAACGGATTCCTACTGTGGAAACATATGAAAGAAATGAAACATATGAAAGAAAAGAAACATATGAAAGAAAAGAAATGAAAAGAAATATGAAAGAAAACCCGTACAAAATCTGCCACAATACTTTAGCGCCCGGACAAAACTTTGCCTCCCGCACAGAAAACTGCCCATCCCGGTCAAGAAGTTGTCTGTACACTCAATCACAAACACCACAACTTAGTCATTTGACTGCCTTTTATATTTGATTTCAAATACTCATGACAAGCAATGTATAATAAAACATCGGAGATGCAAACCCAGCTCACTTGCACCTGAGCTCTTATATGCACTTAGGCTACTGCATTTCTTTCATATGTTTCCACAGTAGGAATCCGTTACCATCAATCTCATACACTAAACAAAACCATTCAATTGAACTGCCCCCTAGATTTCGCGATTTTTCACCTGAAATTTCCATTAAAGTGAACTACTTCATTCTTGAATACATCCAAGTGGAAACTGGAGCTTCAGATCCAGTAGCGTAGCTAGGGGAGGGCAAGGGGGGCAAGTTGCCCCGGGCGCCACCTTAGGGGGCGCCAAATCGAGATCACTTAAAAAATGTTGGAACTGCCATTTGCCATGAGCATGATATTGATCGGATACAGCATAGTATTTACGATATTGCTGGTGTGTCCCTTTTTATATGCGGTAAATCGGCCTTAGAAGTGCCATTTCCAGCCATCTGGGAAGCATTTTGGGCCCAAATCTTCCTGCGCTCCGCGCCAACCCGTGGTGCCGTGGAGCGCTGAGAGTCTGTCTATGGGTTTCGCTCCCCCCCCCCTCCCTTGACAAATTCCTGGTTACGCCTTTGTCAACACTGTGTGAGGTAGCATGTAATCTCTTTTCTGGGAGTAAAATATTTCCCATGAAAAAAGTTGGGGCCCCCTAAAAAATTTTGCCCCCCTAATTTTTTTCTACGGACGCCCATGGACATTTGTTCTATTTAAGATCTTGAGTTGTGTAAGTATTCATAAGATTACCCACCCCCCCCCCAGAAGATGGGAGTAGGGACGCTAATTTCGTTTCTTGCCCCGGGGGCCACAAACCCTAGCTACGCCACTGTTCAGATCTGCAAGTAAAGTCAAAGATATTTAGAAAATGCAATTTGCAAAAGAAATGACCACAAAATGCCCAGATTTGAACATATAGGAAAGGCTAAGAACAAGGCCGCAGATTGCATCATTTGCGATCTAAGCCCTCCTAAATTTTCAAAATTTTCCCAAAGGGGAGGGGGACACTCCCTCCCCTTAGACCCCTCCCCCAGGACGGCGATCACAAGAGTCCCCGGACAGAAAACAGACCAGTGGAGAACCCTGCGGAGCCCCCGGACAAAACAGGTAGTGGACAACACTGAAATGAGCAAACTCTTACCTTTAGGGTTGACTTAAAAATATACATACTGTCAAGGTAAGATGCAGTTTTTTTTTTCTTTTTTATTTAGTATCAGTGTTGTTGGAGGCATTGTGTAGTATGACCATGGTTTGGTATTCGGATCACTCCTAATGTTTGTTGTTATGCAGCAACTAAAGCTGCACTGGCCCAAGATGAAAAGGGTCACTGTGTTAGACTTTTTGTTATTAAGCTTAAGTGCATTGTTAAGAGAATAGTTGAGATACTTGTGTGCATGCGATAGCAAGCCCATGCTCGTTTCGTTGTGTGTTTCACTGCAAGGATGCATACAACAAGATAGACTTCGAGGGAGAAAAACGTGTTCACTGAAGGGGGCTAGGCAACCACCATGTTACAGTCGTGGATTTTCAGCCGCGAAATACGGTGAAAAGCCAGTCACCAAATTGTTGCAAATTGATTGTATATTTCTCAAAATTGTACGTGTTAGGGCTGTCTGAGCCATTTGAAAGAAATTTATGGAGAAATAAGATGTCGTAGAGATGACAAGGTGTTCGAGTGGTGATCGATATATCAAACCATGGTCATGAGGCAGGAGTTAAGTCCAGACATGAACCGTCAACGGCTTTTATCAAGGAATCAATGAATATTATGCTTGACTGTTCAAACCCACTGAGGAGGGTATAGATGAAATTTCGTACAGTTGAAGTTTAAGTTATGGAACTGAATTTGTGACCTGAAGCGAAAGTAACTGAAACCTTGTTGTGGAGATGAAATTAACAGAAGTTAACTGATCTTGTACATAGCAGAAGAAAAATACATTTTTGTTTTTGTTCGTTAATTCAAGACGTCGGTGTCCGTTATTCGAGTTTCTGAAATCCTTAACATTTTGGCGACCCTGCCAGGACATCGTAATTAAAGGAATTTCAGAAGACCTTTGGCTCGGAAAAGATTTTTTTTTTTTGTCACTTCGAACATTGTGGCAGAGCAAGAATTCAATCGTATTATATCATGTTACAAACTAGTAGTCGTATATTTTGCATGTTAATATGTTTAATTATTCTGAATCTATGTTTTGAAACGAAGCTAGTGTACAGTAGTGAAAGGGTTGATATGGATATAGAAAAGCTTACGGAGATTGGTAAAAGTTTAGGTTTGGGTGGTGAGAATTTGATTAAATTTATTCAAGAAGAAAGGGATGTCCAAAACCAGATTAGAATTGAACAACAGAAGGTTGAAAGAGAAAAGAGGGCTCACGAGCGAGAAATGAAAGCAGAGGAGAAGGAAATTTTAGATAAACAATTAGAGTTAGTAGCAATGGAGAAAGAGAAAAGTGATTCTAGGCAATCCCAAGGGGAAGTAAATATATCTGGCGGTACCTCACACGCCTATAGGGCAAAAGCACCCAAGTTACCGCATTTTAATGAAGGTACCGATGATCTCGACGCATATCTGCAGCGTTTTGAGAGATATTCTAGAAATCAAGGTTGGGATCGGAAGGAGTGGGCTACAAACCTAAGTGCCCTTTTACATGGGAAGGCACTTGACATATATTCGCGCATGCCTTTTGAAGAATCCGGAGATTATGATACACTAAAAGCTGCTCTTTTAAAGGGTTTCCAATTGACAGACACAGGATTTAGAGATCAATTTAGGTCTGCTAGGCCAGTACAAGGGGAAACTGCACAGCAATTTGCAGTTAGGCTACGGAATTTTCTAACTAGATGGGTGGACATGGTCGGTATTAAGAAAACTTATGATGAACTTGTTGATTTATTGTTGAGGGAACAGTTTTTGGAAAGTGTAAATCTAGAGTTGAGATTATTCTTGAAGGAAAGAAAGCCTAAGAACTTAGAAGCAATGGCTACCTTCGCTGATCAGTATGCGGATGCTCATGGGAGTTTGGTAAAGTTGAAAGGAGAACAAGGTACAAGTGTCTTTGATAATCGCAGTACAAATAATCAGGGTCAGAGTAGTGATCGTAGGAGTGGTCGAGAGTCAAAACAGGGTCAAACTAGACGTCCTCAGACTTTTAGTGGGAGGAATGCAGACTTTAGTCGGGGAAGTCGAAATGCAAATGTGGGTCAAACAACCGCCTCCAGAAACTCATCTCGAACATGTTTTCTTTGTGGCAGAGTGGGACATTTTGCCCGCGATTGCAGGAATAGACCCAAGGAGATATCAAAAGTAGCTAGTCTATTGGCATCTTTAATTACTGACGTTGTAGGTGAAAATAGCGATTCCCAAACGAACGTCAATATTTCGGGAGGTCAGCAAAATACGTCCGACACCCCAAGACAGGGAGCAGAGGCAAGTGTAAGTGGGTCAGATACGGTCGCTTGTATGATTTCAAACCAAAAGATGCAAAATTGTTGTACAAACGAGGGCTACGTTGAATTGAAATGTGGAAATGCATTCCCGTTAATGAGTGTAGCTTGTGGAGCTAGTACAAAAAAAATGCCGGTATCACGTGGTCTTATGAATGGTAAAGTAGTTCAGGTTTTAAGAGACAGTGGTTGCACTGGAGTTGTAGTTAGGAGAGATTTGGTACTGGACAAACAATTGACAGGGGAGGAACGGACATGTATTTTAGTGGACGGGACTGTTAGGACTGCTGCAGTGGCAAGCATTCACTTAGACACACCGTTTTGGTCGGGTGTTACTGAGGCTCTTTGTATGCAAAATCCTGTTTTCGATGTTATTTTAGGAAATCTTGAAGGAATTAGGGGGCCCAATGACCCGGACCCAAGGTGGAAATTGGAGTCTAATGATGGGAAGGCCTATAATTGTAGTGGTGAAGACGGGCAAAGGGAGCAAGCAAATGCCGTCAAAACTCGGTTGCAAACTGCAAACGAAGGGAAACCCATGAAAAAGTTAACCGTACCCAAACAAATTCCAGATATAAGTAGAGAGGAATTGCTAACTGCGCAAAAGACTGATCCTACTTTATTTAGAACGCGCGAGATGGCAGCCCAGGGTACAGTAAAAACGACTCGTTTTGGTCATTTCAGCAAATTCTATTGGTCAGATGGTCTCTTGTATCGAGAGTTTAAGTCACCAAAATTTCACTTTGGCGAGCCAATTTCACAGCTAGTGATACCCAAAAAGTTCAGGGATTATGTCTTGAGAATCGCCCATGAATCGATTTTAGGGGGTCATCTTGGTAGCAAAAAGACCTTTGATAAATTAGCCACAAATTTCTTTTGGCCTGGGGTGCAGGCAGAGGTAACACGTTTTTGTAGGTCATGTGACGCATGTCAGCGTACTCTTCCTAAAGGTCGTGCCGGTAAAGCACCTCTTGGTAACATGCCATTGATTGGCACCCCTTGGCAACGCATTGCAATTGACTTAGTAGGTCCTATAGCACCACATACAGAGCGAGGTAACCGATATATACTCACGATAGTAGACTATGCAACTCGCTATCCTGAGGCGATACCCCTCCCAAACATTGAAACGGTCAGAGTGGCGGAAGCCTTAATTGAAGTGTTTAGCAGGGTTGGACTGCCAGCGGAGATACTTTCAGATAGGGGAGCCCAATTTACCTCTGGACTTATGCACGAAGTAAACCGCCTCCTCTCCATCCGCCAATTGCTCACTACCCCTTATCACCCTGCATGTAATGGGTTGGTTGAAAGGTTTAATGCAACACTTAAGCAAATGCTGAAAAAACTCTGTATAGAACGACCAAAAGATTGGGATAGATATTTGGCACCTTTACTCTTCGCCTATCGGGAAGCCCCACAATCTAGCACGGGATTTTCCCCATTTGAATTATTATTTGGCCGAAACGTGAGAGGACCAATGACAATATTGAGAGAACTGTGGACGGGAGAAACGACTGACGATGAGACTAAAACAACCTATCAGTATATACTAGATCTGAGACAAAGACTAGAAGACACATGTGAAATGGCAAGGAATGAACTGCAGAAGGCTGGTGAGAGGTCAAAATTCTACTATGACAGAAGAACAAGGGAGAAAAATTTCAAGGTGGGGAACAAAGTACTATTGTTGTTACCAACAGATGAAAATAAGTTACTCATGCATTGGAAGGGGCCGTTCGAAGTTAAAGAGAAATTGGGAAATCTTGATTATAGAATAGAAATGAGTGACGGAAAAACTAAAGTATTTCATGCGAATTTACTCAAAAAATATCACGAAAGACCTGAGCCAGTTCGAACCAAGGAAAATGTCATTGACGTTGTAAGTGTATCTGTCATAAATTGTGAGGCCTTATCGGATGTACTTAGTAATTCTGACGAGGGATATAAAACTCAATTTGACAATGATGACGTCTTGGTTTTGCCAGCTATCAAACCAACGGAGACAATAACAGATGTTGTTACTAATCCAAATCTCTCTGATACTCAGACATTAGAACTTAACCAGACATTACGACAGTACCAGGACATCTTGACAGACCTGCCTGGGCGAACCACTCTAGGACGACACGAAATTCAGTTAACATCGGATGATCCGGTGCACCAGAAACCGTACCCCCTACCATTTGCTCTACGTCAAACCATAAAGAGAGAAATAGATTTCATGCTAGACTTAGGGGTGATTGAACCTTCAAATTCCCCATACTCTTCCCCAATTGTAATTGTTGAGAAGAAGGACGGCAGTAACCGTTTTTGTGTGGATTTTAGGCGTCTTAATAAGATCACTGTTTTCGATGCTGAACCCATACCCAATCCCGAGGAAATTTTCGCCAATCTTTCAGAAGACAAGTACTTTACTCGGTTAGATCTCAGCAAAGGTTATTGGCAGTTGCCACTAAGAGTCGAAGACAAACCAAAAACAGCTTTTATAGCACCTAATGGGTTGTTCCAATTTTGTGTTATGCCGTTTGGCCTTGTGAACTCAAGTGCGTCCTTTAGTAGACTCATGAGGGTACTCCTCAAGGATTTGCAACATGTTCATAACTACATAGACGATATTTTAATTCATACCGAGTCGTGGAAAGCTCACTTAGACGTATTAGACGAAGTGTTACAACGACTTAGAAAAGCAAACTTGACTGTTAGACCAAGCAAATGTGCATTTTGTTTCAATAAGACAGACTTTTTAGGACATGTAGTAGGAAACGGGGAACTGGCACCCCAGTCTGATAAGCTCATCAAAATAAAGAAGGCAAAACGACCACACACAAAAAAGCAACTTCGCTCATTCCTTGGTCTGGCCAATTACTATCGCAAATTTATACCAAATTATGCAGAGATTGCATGTCCCCTTACAGATATGACGAAGAAAAGGGAACCAAATCATGTAAAATGGGGAAGCGCTCAAGAGAATGCGTTTGAGACCTTAAAATCAAAATTGATTTCTGCACCTATTTTACATTTGCCAGACTGTTCCAAGCCTTTCATTTTACGGACAGATGCGTCGCAAACTGGGGTCGGAGCTGTTCTCTTACAGGACGTGGATGGGCAAAAATTTCCAGTCGGGTATGCAAGTAAGAAATTGCTAGAAAGGGAGAAGGCATACTCTACCATTGAAAAAGAGTGTTTAGCGCTTGTATGGGCTATACAAAAGTTCCAAGTCTATCTATACGGCAAGCCGTTTGTACTTGAAACAGACCATCAGCCTTTGATCTATATGCAAAAAGCCAAATTGGCAAACGCCCGCATTATGCGATGGGCATTGTCCCTCCATCCATTTAGAATTCAGATTCGGGCTATCAAAGGAAGTGATTATGTGGGTGCAGATTTTTTGAGTAGGGCTGATTGACTGAAAGTAAAATTTTATCCGAAAATGAAGCATTTTCGAATTTAGGGGGGAGATAAATGTCAAGGTAAGATGCAGTTTTTTTTTCTTTTTTATTTAGTATCAGTGTTGTTGGAGGCATTGTGTAGTATGACCATGGTTTGGTATTCGGATCACTCCTAATGTTTGTTGTTATGCAGCAACTAAAGCTGCACTGGCCCAAGATGAAAAGGGTCACTGTGTTAGACTTTTTGTTATTAAGCTTAAGTGCATTGTTAAGAGAATAGTTGAGATACTTGTGTGCATGCGATAGCAAGCCCATGCTCGTTTCGTTGTGTGTTTCACTGCAAGGATGCATACAACAAGATAGACTTCGAGGGAGAAAAACGTGTTCACTGAAGGGGGCTAGGCAACCACCATGTTACAGTCGTGGATTTTCAGCCGCGAAATACGGTGAAAAGCCAGTCACCAAATTGTTGCAAATTGATTGTATATTTCTCAAAATTGTACGTGTTAGGGCTGTCTGAGCCATTTGAAAGAAATTTATGGAGAAATAAGATGTCGTAGAGATGACAAGGTGTTCGAGTGGTGATCGATATATCAAACCATGGTCATGAGGCAGGAGTTAAGTCCAGACATGAACCGTCAACGGCTTTTATCAAGGAATCAATGAATATTATGCTTGACTGTTCAAACCCACTGAGGAGGGTATAGATGAAATTTCGTACAGTTGAAGTTTAAGTTATGGAACTGAATTTGTGACCTGAAGCGAAAGTAACTGAAACCTTGTTGTGGAGATGAAATTAACAGAAGTTAACTGATCTTGTACATAGCAGAAGAAAAATACATTTTTGTTTTTGTTCGTTAATTCAAGACGTCGGTGTCCGTTATTCGAGTTTCTGAAATCCTTAACACATACAAAATGAAAAGCTCAATACGGAAGTAATGAAAGTATATATGTTGGTCAGGATGGAGCATCAGAGTCAAAACATGTGTTCCAATAATCTTGTTGTCACAGCCCAGTACACTGTAGCCGGCACAGTAGACCAGAAGAAGAATGGTTGACTGAGTAATTTTGTAGAACTGCCAGCGTAAAAACTTTTTCTCCTTGCTTTTTAATTCATGATCACCGATATCTGTAGTGTGTACAGACACTGGGATGTTATGGTCATTATGCCAGAAGTGTTCTCTTTTATGAAATACAAATTTTGTTTGCCCGGTAGTTCGTGGGAAGTTTTTATCACAGTTTTGAAAAAGTGACGGAAATCTTCATCCCCGATCGAATTGTGCAAGGTTTTTAACACAGTACTGCACTCCCCAGCACTACCCCGCTCAAGTAACACAAAACGTTTTTAAAACATGTAAAGTGGTGTTCTAAAACGTTTTATAATACCACTTTACACGTATTTAAAACGTTTTGTGTAAGCGGGGTTTAGTAGGCTATATCGTCTATACAGTGAATGTTTCATAGTGGGGGACGTACGAGGATTTCAGGTCCGTACACGTGGAAGTTTACCGCGTTGTCAACATTTTGTTGTCTGAATGCTCAGTCTCCGGTACGCAGTAGTGATTTCATAGTGATATGATAGCGTTTGGGTGTACGAAATGGCAAAGTTGCGGACACCGGCTTATGTTTTGGAAAATATATATCGATAAAAGAAAATGATTTCGGTTGCGCAGTAGAAAATGACCAGGCGCTTCATACAAAATATGGTGTCGCCTGGCTGTACATCCTGAAGGGATACCAGGCGCAAAATCGCAAAGGCCATGGGGTAAAAATTGCCCAGCGCTCGGTTAAGGAAGCGCTGCGCACAACCCTTACAAAATAGTAGGTCCATGTTTGTTCGATAGCTTGCAGTATAGCTGATTCAATGATTTAACTCGAAAACAGTAGAAATAGCTATTTAATGGATTAAAATGGAAATGCCTCAGGTTACACCACAGACATCCAAAATTTTCCAGGGGCCTTTAAGTGAGCCACGGATCCCTCGCTTTGAGGGCTTCGCTATTTGCACTTGAGGCAATTCTGGTCAAGGTCATGCCCTTCCCTTCCCCACCCCACCCCACCCCTCACTGTTTATAGTTGTTTACTAGAAAAAAACCCAGAGCCAAAAGAGCGAGAACCAAAACACCGACTGGAGAAGCGATCCGAAGCCTCCCTCCATCCATGCTTTGCCAATGACACCTTCTCTGCATCTTCGTGCGTTTGTATTTTGGAATTGCGTCCTTTTCGAACAGACTCGAGTTTTAAGCGTTTCCTTATGAAGGAAGAAATAAGACTTGTTTCAAAGTTGGTATATGCAACTTTAAACAGAGAGTGGGTGCGTCCAGCTCTGCAAATCCAAAGAAAAGTAAAGAGGCCACAAAAATTAAGTAGACCTAATACAATTACAACTATTTTAGAGGTTGGAAAATGAATTTCATTCATCCAACTCCCATTTTCATAGCTTACTCTGTTGCTGAGATATAAAATGTTGAAATTTAATCACTCAATTTGAAACAGTCGATTGCACAATGATTTGTGATGTTCTTCTTATACATAACACATTTCCTGCTTTTGTTTCCCTTAGAAATTAAAATGTGTATATGACTCCTTCAGACATAACAAAGATTTACTGTTCCCTTGCACAGTATGTTGTACAGAGAGGTCTGATATAGCCAGTCACCCTATAACCATAAGACGTCGATCACGTTTTGGCCCAAGGTGCAGTGGCTTTCGAAAAAACAAAGAAAAACAAAGACGGTAAGTTGATGAGTAGTATAAGAATGAATTCACAAATTATTGCGCAATTAATCTACCATTTTAAGCCTCAACATTTTGTATCCCAGCACATGACTGTCTTGTGAAGATGGGAGTTGGACCATTTGGATCCATTTTTCAAGTTTTGTAACATGTACTTTTGAAATTTTAGAATTAAGGCAGATATTGCTTTACTTGAACTCAATAGTGGCAGCACGTCCTCTACACCATTGTAGCAAACGGTCCTCAAAGGATATAAATATTTTGTAATGCATATACACCCTTGGCCTTATTTACTCGGTATTAGTGATTCCACTTTCCTCGAAATAATTCGAAATTTAGGTACGTTCGCCTAGAAATTTCTGAGAAAGGGAATACTGATTTTAAGAGATTTGGTGGCCTATTTTATGGAATTTTTTCTTGATAATGAGTAAGAAGGAAACCCGTTTTTCGTTTCATTCCGATTTCTCGTGAGAAATCGCAGGAAACCTTGAAAGTTTTCAGGAAATTGCAGTTCTATTTCAGGAGTTTTTGTGTCGAGTAACTTGAGTTGTGGAGACGGTGAGATAGTGTTAGCCGCAAGCATGGCTGAAATACAAGATGGTGTTACCCTTTTTCATGCACCAAAGGGAGAAATTTTGATCGGAGTTACTTCATCTCCAGATGGAGACGAGATTATTGTTACTAAGGCTAGATCTGTTGAGACTTACAAGGTAGGATGCTCTATATAGAATGCAAACAACATCCAAATTGGTGAGGGACGTGGTTAGGCTAACATTTCAACGTATGCACCAGTTGAGCGACACTTGTTTCCATCTTCGTGGTGACTATTCGCTTCCATCTTGGGCTAGGGCCTACTCAGTTATTGTATGAACTATGAAGTGAGGGGCAATATTCGTTCTCTCATTGGTACAACTAAAGAATACCCCGCCTCAGCGATATTTATTTCTCATCCGGATACCTAGCCATAGTCCCAGTGACTAACTTAGGCCTATCACTACAACGGGGGCCGTGCCATTCCGCCACAGGTACTTTCCGCCATAGAAAATGTGTTCATTCCGCCATAGAAAACATGTCCTTCCGCCATAGCAGTAAAGCGTTAATGATGATTATTTTAATAGTGAATGATGTGTCGTTCTCAAAATAACCCTTTGAAAATATGTTTGCAAGGAAAATAAGACCTTTTGTTTCTCAGATTTTAAGTAAGTGCCTTTCCACCATAGATTTTGCACCTTTCCGCCATGTTTTTGCACCTTTCCGCCATGGCAGAATAGTGCAAAACCCATGGCGGAATGTACCGATGGCGGAAAGACACTAGATTCCACTACAACTGGGAATCCAGCATAGATAGAGTAGGATATAGGAACTAGAGTGCGCACTCCTAATACCGCGTACGTAAATCCGCTGTGATTGCATGGGGACTTAAGATCAGTGATGGGGACCAGTCCGCCATTATAGGTGGAGGCAAGAAGCGGTGCTGTGTGCGAGTGTGTGTACAAACTGTATGGCGGCCGAGTCCCCATGCGATCACAGCTGTTTCGGGGAGTGCACACTCTAGTTCCTATATCTTACTAAGTACTAGGCCTATATGGAATCCAGCCAAAAATGGATAGGCTTACAGGGGCGGATGCAGGTCATGTGCTATCCAGCAATGTAAAATGAAAGTACTGAAGAAACTGGGGTGACTCTACCGTGCGCTTAGCACGCTGAAAATTTGGGGTTCTTATAAGGGGAATTGTCCTCTTGAGAGCAAAAAACAGGTAATCCGTCGGGGGGACTTGTCACCATTGTGGGCTATACACTTTACCGTATCGACTAAGACTCCCCGACGAAACTGTAAAACTTCCCCGACGGGGGGCCATGGCCCCCCTGCCTCCCCCACCTGGCGCCATGACTGCGCAGCATGAACCAAGACAAATTGACCCTTCTCAGACCTTACAATCTATACTTAGGCCATTTTCATGTTTCATGTTTTGCATGTTTGTCACATCCATGGAAACATTACGTTTCTTTGATACCCTCCCTTGCTGTACATGCAACCATGTCGTCTAGAAGCACGAAGGAAAATATGCTAAAATACCGCCTACAGGTCACTGGCACTTCCCATGTGCAAGAAACTCCAGGCAAACACCCACTCTTTTGCATGGAATAATGTTTAAACGTGATCTTGGTCATAACGTACTCTTGGATAAAAAAGGAATATATCTTGTGTAATGAATGAAAGGGATCCAGTGAAAGCGAATTTTGGATTATAATACCTTTCAGAACAATGGTAACTTCTTTAGATGTATGTTCCAACTGAACAGTTTAATTTTCCCTGAACGTCTTTACATCCAATGGATGTCCAAAGTATGATTGGCCTTCTCGATTTCTGATTATATTAAGTGATTCCAATTCAACGACAACTACAACCAGTCAACACAATATTTGAATTTTTCAGCGAGAGTACAAGCGAAAAGCTGGAGTCACGTTCCCATGTTTTTAAACAGAGTTAGGCACTACTGGATGGGATTTCATTGCATATGGGAACCAAGATTAGAGCTGGACCTCCTCTTGAAGGACTCACTGACTCTATAAGGATTGTGAATGAGAGAGATTCGGGATGTTAGAAGGAAAAATACGCTGTCAGCAAACTTTTAATTATGGCATGTTAATTGCGTTGTAACTGAAAATAACCTTCAAAACATACCGGGGAAAATAAACAATATATTATACAACATGAAAAAAATCCTCGAAAATCAAAGGGGGGTTCAAACCCCTAAAACGCCCCCTTGGATCTGCCCCTGGGCTTAGGCCTAACGTTAGGCCTATGCCTGGGTCCAGTAATGTAATTGTAAATAAGGCAGTGAAGTGGACTAAGAATCCAGCTTAATATTGATATGCAGGCCCCAAAGTTTCCACTTTGTAAATGCTGAATTCTGCTTTATAGGCCTAAGTGACAAAATCTCTTCCATCATCAAAAGCTCATGTTGTTGCTCAAAAGTTGTTTTAAACCTCAAAGTACTTCCATTTTCTAAAGGACATGCTGTAAAACAATGCTGTTCTGCACAATAGTTACAGTGGCAGTACAAAAACTAATCGTTCGATTGACTGCGGTTATGTTAAAGGGAGAATGCAGTCACCCCAATAAAGAATTGTATAGTACAGTAGACTATCCTATTTCCTGAATGGATTTTGAGAATCATGTGACAGTATTTTTCTCACTTAGTTGTAATATTTACAAGGAGCAACAGCTTGGTTTACCTTAAATATGCAATATTTATGTCCTAAAATATTATGAAAGATACTTGGAAGAGAAATAAGAAGAAATTTGTGACATTTAGCTATTGTTTCAAAATAAGTTTGGGGCGACTGCTTTTGACCTTTATAAAGGGTGTTGTGGAGGGCCTGCTTCGTCATGATTTTATTACGCAGTTCAGGCTGTGATTTACTTTTACATAATAAAGCGGGTAATTATGCTTTTTTTAAACAAGTTTTTTTTGTATTTATTAAAAACACACAGATAAATTATAACAATTATTTTGATAGTAATTTCCTGATTTATTTTTGCAACTTTTTTCAAAACTTCATTTTCTGTTTTCTAATGCCAATTCCACGATTTCCACTGAAATTCTGCTTCGCGGAAAACTTTGGGCCCTAATCTAGGCCTAGTCCAGCTGCGACTTCTCAGCGATATTTACTTCTCATCCAGATGCCTATTCCAGTCCCATTGACTATGACTACCACTAGGCCTAGGCAGGCACAAAGCCTGGGGGTGGGGGGTGTGGCTACATGCCTCCCCCTCACCCAAATTTTTCAGTAAAGGTCTTGCACTGAAGGAAAGATTTACTAAGCAACCAGCATTTTACATACTGTATATGAAGGAATATGGAAAATTCTGCACCATTTTGCACCTTGAGTCCTTGAAATAGGCACTCCCCCCCATTAGTTATTCAGGCTACAGACCTGCCAGTGCTAGGAATCCAGCCAAAAATGGATACTGTACCTTGTCAGGCTTCCAACTTCGACTAAGAATCCAACTATATAATGGATATCTACGTTAGTCCTAACGTTAGGCTCAGTCCAGCAGTGACTTTGACTATGACTAGGAACCCAACTCAAAGTGGATAGCAGGTCAGGGAGCCACTTCCACTATGATTAAGATTTCAGCTAAAAATGGATCTAGGCCTAGGCTAGTCAGGCAGGCAGCGACTTACACAATGGCTAAGATTCCAGCTACTGTAAAAACGAATAGGCTCTTCACTTTCAGGTAGCTATTTCAACTACGACTATAAAGAATCCAGCTCATAATGGATATTTAGTAGGAAAGTGACTTGGACTGTGACTAAGAATCTAGCTAAAAGTAGATTCCTCATCCTAGCTAAGCTGTTTTAGCTTGCTAAACTGTGAAACAAATTTTTTGGACTTTGACCTTTTTCAAGCATTATGAAAGACCTAATATATGCCTAGCATCATAGAGCACTGTTCTTAAAAAATAAGGGAAATAAATTTGCTAAATTTGCAGCACTCGAGCTAATGTTGAGCCACTGGGAATCCATATTCATGGATTGGAAAGTGCCTTCTTCTGTGGCGGGGTATTTTATAGGCCCTAGTTGCTCCTTCTTATTCCTTTCTTTAAAACGGTGGCACAGTTATAGGGACATTTGTTCTCCGCACGTTTCAATAGGAATGAAACTAAATTTGTTTTGCAGTAAAAGTAACAGGGTCCTAATGGATAGAAGCATCACCAATATAGCTGGAAGGGAGACTATTCCAACCTTGAACTGTTTGGGGAAGGACGCTGAATTTACAGGTACATAACAATTTGTTCTGGTACACCGGTGACAAACTTGAAGATAATGCATGAAACGGGTTCTACGAGTAGGGTGCTGAAGGCAACCAACAGGAATGTGAGCCTGGCCATAAACACTTTCTGAAAAGAGAATCAATCTACAATACTCTGCCTTCGTTGCTCTGCTAACATTTCAAGCTCCTTAAAGGCTCTCTAATCTCACCCCAGACAGCAAAGTTGTCCCAACTAAGTTTCCTTTTAGCTCCTCCAAAGCACCTGTCTAGTACACCTCCAAGACAGAGCCACATTACATAGCCTGCACTGAGTTAAATTTGCTCAAGGCCACTTGTATTGACACACATTGTGTGTGAGTCTGGAGATTAATGGGGAACACAACTGTACTGTACAAGTCATCATTGACCAACCAGGGAGAAGCTATATTGTTTAAATGAATGTCAATCAAAATGTAGTCATCAACTGTATTTAGAACTCTAGGGCTATTCCTTAGTATGTATATTTGGGGAGGGAGGTGCTAACAGTGTGGTTTGGGGGGATGCCATGTCCAAGACCAGTCATATACTGTATCCTGCCTCTATAGAAAAGTTAGACCCAATGAACCGAGTTTGTCATGTAGGTACATTATACCTGGTGAGGTTCCCAGGCAGTTGGCATATTCCAGCACCAGGTGGAGAAGACCATTGTAAGCCACCAGCCTCACATCTCAAGGGCATAAAGGCAGATTTCTACATAGAATAATTGGAATTCCTAGAATTATGTTGCCCTTATTACGAATATTCCGGATTTCTTTGGTAACCCCTAGATATTTCAAAGTTTGCCTTTAATAACTCCACACTGTGCAAAATTTACTGAAAAGAGAGAGTTTTTTTTTTTGGGGGGGGGGGGTGGGAGCAATAGTGATGATACTTTTTGTTTAGCAGGCTGAAAGCGCATGCCATACCCCATGTATTAGTCCTATGTCCTCGGTGATCAGTATCATCCTGGAGCTTACGACAATTGCCATCATTCTCAATAATATGATTCTGTAGCAGATGCAGTCATCAGCAAAATAAATGCCTGACCTTAGAGGTAAAAATGTTTACAGTATAGTCGGGTAGATGTAGGGTTTGACCCTAAAAAAATTCCTACAAGTGAGTTTTATGCAGTTTTGTATTAGTTGAGGTGTATAATGTATACTCAGAAAAAATCCACCAATGGGAAGGGCGAAATTAGGTCAAATCCAAAATGGCTGCTTGTTAAACCCTTTTTTCCTAAATTATGTCAAAAGGTGTATGTAATGTACTTTTTTTTTTTGCAAATTTATGCGTGAAATGTTCCTGTGACTATCTTGGACTAAATGTTTCAAGTTACCTTGCAAAACACACAATGATGACATCACCATGACTTCAATGACAACTTTCCATTGAAGGTTTGAATGCCTTCATATAATATACTGTTTCATTATAAACAATGGATACTGCATACTATTACAAAGATTGCATACTGCAATATTTTGAAAGGTTTTGTGTCAAAACACATTAAAAATGTGTGGAAGAGATACAGTGGATAACAGAGAGGACAGGGAGGGGCTGCTAATTACTTCTCAAATTCCTTATCAATTATTGCAAAAGTGAGATGTTGCATAAAAAGTACGATATGCTGCATTAAATTTTATTTGAACTAATCAAGTAAAGGCAATTGTACCAAGCCATATTTTCTCTATATTTTTGTCATTTTATTTTTCTCACAGGTTGGTGATAATAAACCATTGAAAAGCTGGTCCACAAGAACATCTTTACCTTTCACGTGTCCTGTGGTCTTCAATGCATCTTCAGATGAATTTGTTGGCGTGTGCAATCACTCTGTAAGTTAAAGCTTCTGAGTCAGCATTAAGTTGAATGCCATTGGTGTGTTGATATTTGGGTGTATCCATAAATTAGGGGTCCAAAGTGCGACAAAGGGGTCAAAATTTAAAAACCACTTAATACTGGTGTAAAGTATATTTTCAAGAAGGTATATGTATCTATTTCTAAAATTTATATCAGTCCTGGCTTTTGTTTAAGACATCCAGGTTATTGATCAACTCTATCTCAAACCTCCTTTCAAAAATGGCGGAGGTGACTGGGACACCAAAATTGGCAATATATGCCTAGAAAGTTTATAACTGTGTAATATATCCAAGTCTTTTCCTCACTTTTGGTAAGGCATAAGTGGCAAGGATTTATGACAGAAACAAGTTACACCCACTGAAATCGGTTGTATGCTCAATTTAGAATAAAAGCTCACACCATGGTAAGGGAAATCATGTAATATTTACACTGAAACATATTTATTATCTGTACAGTTTCCAAAAGATAGAGCAAGTAGCTGCTTGAAAATAAATGAACACATAAAACATAAACATTTTTCAGAGTTGTCCCCAATTCATCCAAATATCTTACATTTTTGAGTAACTGGGTTACAGACGTTATGTGTCGGGTGTGACGGGACACCAAAATCCCAGTAATACTGACACAAACAATGCATAAAAGGTTTCACGTAGCATTCACAGAGTACTGTATTCAAGTGGGCAACACTAACAGTTCAGACAAACCTATTTTTTCTTGGAACATCGGATATTTTTACTGTCAGTTGCAAATTTTCTTATGTTACATATAGGGGTGACAGGGTCCTATTGAATTAACATGTGGTGTCCCAGTCACACCCGACCATGTCAACATTACTGTATGTTGTGACTTCTTAAATCATTACAAAATTGCACAAAGTTAAAAACTATACTGACTTGAACTAAAGTAAGAAAAAGATAGGAAGGATTTATCAAATAACAAAACAGCTTCATATTTACAGTAATAATGATTGTCGGGTGTGACAGGGACACCAAAGTGTGACCGGGACACCAAAAAAATAAAATAGATATTCACACTCTCCATACGTTTTTCAAGTTTGTCACTTTCTAATTACTTTCCACATCTTTATGATGTTCATATTATCCATCTTAAATCATTTATTTTAATTTTTTTCAGTTTAAAACAGTTTAAATAGCTCTTTGTTGTTCTTCAGTGGCGGAGGTTACAGTGGGACACCATGGGACACCATTTTCCCCTTTCAACCAGATAGTGGACAATACATTACAAAATGGGGAAAAATGGGTAGTATCGATAACCATGTGCACACATGTTACAACTCAGGCATGTATGAATGGGATTGGCATAGTTGAGGTGATATGAGAGGGTGGTAATTTTGATGATTTTGTGTGCGATGTGACATGATCAGCGGGACACCAAACACAAAATGTGATTTCCAATGGGTGCCATTATTACAGTTGTCCTTGTACTGCTCAGGTTTAGCATTTTACTTTATCAGTAGAGGTTACCAGTAATTGGACATAGTGATTCAAGTTTCCAAGAGTAACACAGGAAGATGAGGCCTTGTATTAATGTCCATACTAGTATGATGTGACAGGTGGGACAAAGCGTCACATCCGCCATGCCAACTTTGAAATAGGTGCATTTCGTTAAACATTGTCCCTTAATCTGGAAACTCACATTGTTTGTTTGTCTGGTTCTAATATCTCATCTGACATAACTTTAGGCTATCCAAAGGATAGAATAAATTTTTTATATTGTAATAACTGAAGTAAATTACCCATGTCACAACTTTTACAGATAATCTGGTGGGACACCAAATACATGCTGGATAATAAAATTGTAAACGATAGATCAACAGACCGTAATTAGACATTGAGATACCACAGTTAGTGATAACACATAGAATATTAAACACTTTCAATAACAGGAATCATCTCTAGCCTCAGTTTTAACCATTCTCTATATGCCACAAGTGGCGGATGTGACGGGGACACCATGGACCCCTAATTTATGGATACACCCATTTTGCATATTTTCATAGCAGTTAGTGAAAGCTTGATGACTTACTGTAAAACTGCCCCCATCATCAAAACTTGAAGTTTTAAATTTGTACTTGAATACCAACCGTTGTTGCTTTGGGGTTAGGCTATTCAAAATATATTAAAACTGGAGGTACTAGAAACCATGACTGTAGGGCATCTTCAGTTTGCCTTGATGCCCCATCATCAAAAACCAAAATGGTCTTAATGCCCTTTTGGAATACAGTATTTCTGTTTGGTGTGCTTTAATAGATATCAAGTTTTCACCAGGATTCCCTTCATGCTTTGCCTCAGTGCCCTCAGAAATTTCTGTTAGGAGAAGGCACTGTGGCCATGCCTCTTTTCCTGTGCATGGGGTTCCCTTTCCCTTTGACTTTGAGAAGTGTTCGTGCAATGTACCGTAGAGCTGATGTATGCTGTCAGTACTGTAGGTCTAATACCTGTATTTCAAGCTTTGGGATAAAAAAATAAGAAGAAAAAACAGCTTTTCCACTATTTGTCCAGGATTACCATGTTACCCATACACTTATGATTTTTCTTAAAGGCAGAGGGATAGGCATAGGCACACCAGCCATAAGGTGGTGAGTGGGTAGGGGGACTCGAGCAGATCAAGCAGATTGCTGTGAAAAATTCGGTAATTCCTGGGGTAATATTAGAGGAAGGTGTGCAATATGTTGCAGCCAAAACAGCTCCACATTAAGAAAAGTATCCTGTATGCCTATAGGTTGCACAGGGAAGGATTATGGCACAACAGAAAGTTTTTGGAATTTCCAGATTTCCTGTCGGCCCTTTTTGGTTTCGATGATAAGAGAAACCAATGCATTCGTGATGGCGTATGTGTGTATGTATGTGTGTATGTGGGTGTGTGTGTATGTGTGTGTATGTGTGTTTGTGACACTTTGCTCGTTAACACGATATCTCAAGAAGGGAAACTCTGACAGTTCTCAAACTTGGTACATAGATGCCCCATATTGAGAGGAAGAACCCTATTGTTTTTGGTGGGGGTCAAAGGTCATCTGGGGTCACCAGGGGTCAAACTCCGAAAACCTTGTTAACACGATATCTTGAGATAGAAAGCTTGGATAAATTTCATACTTAGTATGTGGATGCGTTATGGTAAGAGGAAGAACCCTATCGTTTTTGATGGAGGTCAAAGGTCATCTGGGGTCACCGGGGGTCGAATGCTGAAAACCTTGTTAACACGATATCTCAAGGTAGGAAGCTTGGATAAATTTCATACTTAGTGTGTAGATGCATTATGGTAAGAGGAAGAACCCTATCGTTCGTGGTGGAGGTCAAAGGTCATCTGGGGTCACCGGACGTCAAACTGTGAAAACCTTGTTAACACGATATCTCAAGGTAGGAAGCTTGGATAAATTTCATACTTAGTATGTAGATGTGTTATGGTAAGAGGAAGAGCCTTATTGTTTTGGGTGGAGGTCAAAGGTCATCTGGGGTCACCGGGGGTCGGATGCTGTTAACCTTGTTAACACGATATCTCAAGTTAGGAAGCTTGGATAAATTTCATACTTAGTATGTAGATGTGTTATCGTTAGAGGAAGAACCCTTTCATTTTTGGTGGCGGTCAAATGTCATCCGGGGTCACTGGAGGTCAAACTCTGAAAACCATGTTGACACGATATCTCAAGATAGGAAGCTTGGATAGATTTCATAGGTAGTATGTGGATGTGTTATGGTGGGAAGATGAATGCTATCATGTTTGGTGGAGGTCAAAGGTCATGTAGGGTCACCAGGGGTCAAACACTGAAAATGTTTTTAACACGATATCTCAAGATAGGAAGCTTGAATAAATTTCATACTTAGTATGTACATGCATTATGGTAAGAAGAAGAATTCTATCGTTTTTGATGGATGTCAAAGGTCATCTGGGGTCAAAAAGCAAAATTTTAAGAATTCCCAAGATCGTCTCATGGGTTCACCAGAAGGCAAAAAGCAAATTTTCCCAAGAATTCCCAAGATCATCATCTTGAGTCATCAGATGTCAAAATGCAAAATTTCCCAGGAATTCCCAAGATCAAATATGAACCTAAAATTGTTTTTCCAACATGTTAAGATAGCAGCACTTGACCAGTGACTGAAAGATATGGGACATGGCATTATTTGGAATAGAACATATATCATCGAAACCTCAATGCATTTTTGCATTCTGGTTGAACATAATGGCTGAATTCACTACATTGCCATTTCTATAATTTTTTAAGTATTATTTCCTTGATAGTCACTGGTGAAGTGGACCTATGAAACGTCTGATTTATGTAATCAACGCCATCTTCAAATTGGGAGTAAAATCCAAGCAATACTGATGACAGTTGGGACTAGTGATCCACTTATCGTGTTTTGTAATGGATCAGTAGAGAACCTTACAGCTGTCATAAGTAAAAGAAAGACACCAAGAGCCAGTAAAATTCAGGAAAATGAAACTATTCTCAACCAGTGGTTAACACCAACAGGAGAGATGTCGGCTTTCCTTCTAACTGAAAATTTAGTGGTAAGGAGAAAAATGTTTACTTTTATAATTCATCCAAACTCAGGGTTCTGCCCAGGATTTCTGAAGTGCTGGTTTTTTTCTGGATCTGTAACAAGGGTCCAAATAAATTAGCTGTTACTCAGGTTGTCCTACACACCAGATAGGTTGGAAATATACCTTTCCAAAGATGACAAATTTTCTTCCAAATAGAGACAAAAAATACACCACACTTTAACATTCCCAGATACTATGGTGGACACATTTGTACCCGTCATCAAAACAAGTTGATGATTTATGTCATGGTGAAAGTTTATGGAGATGGAAGAAGTTACATATCTAGGGAAGCAAGAAAATAATCTGCTATCTGAAATCGTGACCGGTCTGAATAGCTCTTTCTGAGATTTGTGGTGGTCTTCATTTCTGTGTCCTGGTCCTGCTTGGCCAGGGTAGACCAGTAGCAACAGATCCCTGCATACGTATGCTTTGTCATGACACTTTTGTTTATGTTATATATTCATTAATCATTTTCCTTTCCAAATTCCATTTGTTTGTTTTCCATTTTCTACAAAATGGAAAACAGAGATGAATTATGGGAATCACGAAGTTCATACAAAGTTCCGATCATCATGAAAAAGCATGCAAGACACTCAAATCTCACAGATCTGAAAGTGTTTTTAACCTTCAATATTTTTAGAAAACATAAATTCACATTCAGTAAAACAGTCAGTTGCTTTACAGACTGGAAAATGGGTGAATTTTAAAGAAAACAGGAAAAAATAAGAAACACCAAAACACAATGACATTCAGTCATATGGTAACTTTTTAACAAAACAGTAAAATGTATGGTGCTGAAACTGGTGCTGTATGGAGTATGGTGCTGAAATGTATGGAGTATGGTACCCCCTCCCCCTCCCCCCAAAAGAAAAAAATACAGTCATGCTGAATTATAAAATACAATTTGCCTTGTACAATGTGGGAAATTTATGGCTTTGTATGGCTGTATAAAGTAACACTTTGTTCAAGATTTTGCTCTTTTTCAAGCATTGAGCCAGCCTCCTCATTGGGGTTTAATAAGGAGAGGGGAGTGGAAACAGAGTCAAATGTTTGTCTCTGGGTTGAAGTTTAGAGGAGTTAAAGTAACTTGCTACTTTTATGGATCCTGTTAAACATGTGAGTGGAATAGGGAGGTGACACTCTGGCTATGCCACTACTCTCTGTTAACATTTCTTAGCATGCCCAAGAAAAACTTGAACACTTTTGGGAGAATATAGAAAATAGTTCTTTTGCAAGGGAATTTTGCAAGGGAGTTATAAACTTCAAGTTCAAGTTCATGAAATTCATATGGCGCACTATTTAAAATAATTATTCTAATGCGCCTTACAAAAGAAAGTAGAAAAACAAAGATTAAGTTGATCTATCAGATACCATCAAAGGCACAGTTAAATAGGTAGGTTTTTAATAAGGACTGAAAATGTTCCAGAGAGTGTGCTGGCTTAACTGAAGGGGGCAGATCATTCCATAACTTAGGGCCTTGGACAGCTAGGGCGCGCTCACCAAACGTGGATCAATATCTAGGAACAACCAGATTGAGAGTGGTCTCGGATCTGAGTACATATTTTGTTCTCTTAAAGGAGAACATATTAGAAAGGTAGAGTGGTGCCATGTTATGTAGGGCTTTATATACAAGAAGCAAGATCTTGAATCGATTCCTATAGAGCACTGGGAGCCAGTGCAACTCCTTTAGCAAGCCTAAGGATGGGAATAACCTATTCTTGTTAGCAACTAGTGTGGCAGCGTAATTTTGCACACGCTGTATCTTGTACAACATACATTTCGAAATACCAGTTAGCAAAATATTACAATAGTCGATACAGCTATGAACCAGTGCATTCACAAGAGCAATGATAGCAGGCTTGCTCAGGAATTTATCACACTGTCTAATGTTATAGAGATGGTAAAAAGCAGTTTTACACTTACTATTGACATGATCAGACATAGAAAGACCTTGATCTAACCAAGCTCCTAAGTACTTTACAGACGATGAGACTTTAACAGGGGTGTTGCCAGCAATAATATTTTCAACTTATTAAGTTCTGTTCATTTTGCATGTAAGAATTGTCATATTCAGTAGCACTATTTTATAAATACAGTTACTTTTTGTTTGTGGCAGGTTTGTGTTAATGTACAGTAATGTTACTCAAAATTTTGAATTTGCTCCGGGCTTTCAATGGATAGTGAAACTGTTGACTTTTACAACAAATATATTTGTAGAAAGAATGTAGAAGCTAGACAAACTCTGATGCAACATGTCACATGTGTGTGTGCCTACTCCCACATGTACAGTACATAAAATACATGTTCGCCAGCAACTCCTACAGTAGTTTAAACTTGGCTTTTATCATACAGCTAGTGTTCAGCAAAGTGTTAAAATAAAGCTGTGTTTAATTCCTAAAGCTGTTACTTTTTTATTTTAATTACTTCAGATTTTTCTCATTTACAGACGAAGGAATACAGTTTTATGGTAGTTCCTGAATGTGATATGGATCAGAGTTCCTCATCAAGGAAAATTCTTCAGAAACCTTCAGCTGAATGTGTCATTTGTGATTCTTGCTTGTACCAAAACCAAACTTCTCCTAAACTGTTTGTGCTGTGTAAGTGGTTTTTTTCTCCTTAAAGGTTGTGTGACATGAAAATAACATAGTTGGATATTTGATGTAAAAAGCATTAAAAATCAAGAAAATACGTGCAATTTCCATTAAAATCCATCAAATATTGACCATTTTACAGGGAAATTTCTATTTCACACTTGTATCATGAATAAACATGAGCTAAATATGCAAATATGTGACATCGAAAGAGGGACATACCATATATGGCACATATGAGCCTTTCTTTTTTGGTTTCGATGATAAGAGAAACCAATGCATTCATGATGGCGTATGTGTGTATGTATGTGTGTATGTGTGTGTGTGTGTGTGTGTAAGGGTGTGTGTGTGTGTGTATGTGTGTTTGTGACACTTTGCTCGTTAACACGATATCTCAAGAAGGGAAACTCTGACAGTTCTCAAACTTGGTACATAGATGCCCCATATTGAGAGGAAGAACCCTATTGTTTTTGGTGGGGGTCAAAGGTCATCTGGGTCACCGGGGGTCAAACTCCGAAAACCTTGTTAACACGATATCTCGAGATAGGAAGCTTGGATAAGTTTCATACTTAGTCTGTAGATGCGTTATGGTAAGAGGAAGAACCCTATTGTTTTTGATGGAGGTCAAAGGTCATCTGGGGTCACCGGGGGTCGAATGCTGAAAACCTTGTAAACACGTTATCTCAAGTTAGGAAGCTTGGATAAATTTCATACTTAGTATGTAGATGCGTTATGGTAAGAGGAAGAACCCTATCGTTTGTGGTGGAGGTCAAAGGTCATCTGGGGTCACTGGAGGTCAAACTCTGAAAACCTTGTTAACACCATATCTCAAGGTAGGAAGCTTGGATAAATTTCATACTTAGTATGTAGATGCGATATGGTAAGAGGAAGAACCCTTTCATTTTTGATGGAGGTCAAAGGTCATCTGGGGTCACCGGGGGTCCAATGCTGAAAACCTTGGTAACACGATATCTCAAGTTAGGAAGCTTGAATAAATTTCATACTTAGTATGTAGATGCGTTATGGTAAGAGGAAGAACCCTATCGTTTGTGGTGGAGGTCAAAGGTCATCTAGGGTCACCGGAGGTCAAACTCCGAAAACCTTGTTAACATGATATCTCGAGATAGGAAGCTTGGATAAATTTCATACTTAGTATGTAGATACGATATGGTAAGAGGAAGAACCCTTTCATTTTTGATGGAGGTCAAAGGTCATCTGGGGTCACAGGGGGTCGAATGCTGAAAACCTTGTTAACACGATATCTCAAGTTAGGAAGCTTGGATAAATTTCATACTTAGTATGTAGATGTGTTATGGTAAGAGGAAGAACCCTATCATTTTTAGTGGAGGTCAAAGGTCATCTGGGGTCACCGGGGGTCGAATGCTGAAAACCTTATTAACATGATATCTCAAGTTAGGAAGCTTGGATAAATTTCACACTTAGTACGTAGATGCGTTATGGTAAGAGGAAGAACTCTGTTGTTTTTGGTGGAGGTCAAAGGTCATCTGGGGTCACCGGAGGTCAAACTCTGAAATCTTGTTAACACAATATCTCAAGATAGGAAGCTTGGATAAATTTCATACTTAGTATGTAGATGCGTTATGGTAAGAGGAAGAGCCTTATTGTTTTGGGTGGAGGTCAAAGGTCATCTGGGGTCACCGGGGGGTTGAATGCTGAAAACCTTGTTAACACGATATCTCAAGTTAGGAAGCTTGGATAAATTTCATACTTAGTATGTAGATGTGTTATGGTAAGAGGAAAAACCCAATCATTTTTGGTGGCGGTCAAAGGTCATCTGGGGTCAACGGAGGTCAAACTCTGAAAACCATGTTGACACGATATCTCAAGATAGGAAGCTTGGATAGATTTCATAGGTAGTATGTGGATGTGTTATGGTGGGAAGATGAATGCTATCATGTTTGGTGGAGGTCAAAGGTCATGTAGGGTCACGGGGTCAAACACTGAAAATGTTTTTAACATGATATCTCAAGATAGGAAGCTTGAATAAATTTCATACCTAGTATGTACATGCATTATGGTAAGAGGAAGAACCCTAGCTATCGTTTTTGATGGAGGTCAAAGGTCATCTGGGGTCAAAAAGCAAAATTTTAAGAATTCCCAAGATCGTCTCATGAGTTCACCAGAAGGCAAAAAGCAAATTTTCCCAAGAATTCCCAAGATCATCATCTTGAGTCATCAGATGTCAAAATGCAAAATTTCCCAGGAATTCCCAAGATCAAATATGAACCTAAAATTATTTTTCCAGCATGTTAAGATAGCACTTGACCAGTGACTGAAAGACATGGGACAGCATGGCATTTGGAATAGAACATATATCATCGAAACCTCAATGCATTTTTGCATTCTGGTTCAACATTAATTTCAAGGACACTGGTAGCATTGTTATTCCCTGAGGGGTTTATTATAAAACTTATTTTTTTTTCCTTGAAAAATATTGATATCACTCACCAAACTGTAATCTATATGATCAGTAATTAAGAGATAATTTATAAAGGGTTAACAAAAGAAATCATGACACTGTGCAACACTCCACATCACTATTTTTGCATAGGCAATTTGTTTCTTCAGAAACCATCAAACTTTGAAGACGTATATTTTGAGAACGGTAAAAGATATTGAAATAATTCCAACGGATCTTTGATTGGAGGACTTAATTCTTTAAGTGACAAGTGAAAAAGCTCTTTTTGATGGCATGTCACACAACCTTTAAGGAAGAATGCAACTCAAACTTGACACTGTACCCTACCTTTTTGCTATCTTTAGATAGCTGCATTTTATTTCAGAATTAAAATTCTGATTCAGCCAACCTTTGTTTCTTGAAATTATTATAATAGCTATGAAGCTAACATTGTTTTCTGCTATTCATTAAACTCTGCTGTCTATTTTTAGCCTTCTTGTCCTCATATCAAGCTTTGATTTCCATATGCATTAAAGTATTGCTCAGAAGTATTTTCCAACATTCATTATTTGAGTGAAAACTGCACATTGCTGTAAAATGCAATAGGTTTTCACAGCCTTGAAGAGTCATGAATGTATGTTTTCAATTTCCAGGCCTGAAATAGTCATGGAATTCATATTCTTTTGAAAGACAAAAGTGGAGGATAAGTTGTGAAAATTTTGTAAAGGTTTTGTACTGTAAATCGTCTTAAATGCTTACTCAGTCCATATTTTTGTGCCATATTTCTTGTTTTTTTTTCTTTTTT
The DNA here is from genome assembly GCA_029531755.1 of Holothuria leucospilota. Lineage (NCBI taxonomy): Eukaryota > Metazoa > Echinodermata > Holothuroidea > Aspidochirotida > Holothuriidae > Holothuria > Holothuria leucospilota. Next base: position 14,729,920 of record CM055968.1, on the reverse strand, counting down.
GAGTTTAATTATAGATGTTCATTACAGTGCAATGCATGGACCTTGAGATTTTAGCCAATTAATTTATGACATAGTGAACTTGAAGCAAACAGGAGTGACATCATAGTCTTGTATTTATCAAGTCTTTTGTTTTCCTTTAAACCCAGTTTTCTCCTCCATAACATCATGCTTCCTTTATTTGACTGCATCAGAGGAAATTTACAAACTTCACATTTTCTCAGTGAACTGACATCCTGATCTAATTTAAGGTGAAAAAATCAGATTGAAAAGAAAGAAAGCAAAGCTTTGCCCATTAACGTGAGGAGATGACATCATTCCTGCTTGCCCCGCAGAACTATATGCTAGGGAGGGTAATTCCAGAAAAGTATTTTGAAGCTTTGTGGAGGGTCACATGATGCAGGTTAGCCTTCTCAAATCAGTTCACCACAGTAACAACTGTATTATTTGACAACCATATAGGCCTACTGTACATGATACAGGTGCCAAGATTTCATGTTATAGGCGTAGTGTTATAGCCAGTCAGTTGAAGAAATGTGATCCATGTTGTAGAAAATCTCATACATATCGGCAGAAGAAATGCCCTGTGAACACTTTTTCTCATCAGGCCAAGAGATATGGCTGTAGGCTAGCCAAGCCTTGTATACATGAAGCCTGTTGTGACCCAGGTGACTGCATTCTCCGTAATGTCTAGTACATTTGTATGTACTGTACAGGGCAATGTAATGCAGTTAGCACACAACAAGTAAATATTGAGAACAGTCGATCGAAAATCGAAATTATGGTTTCTATGAGAGTAGAATCAACTTAAGAAAGCTAAGCTACATTATCTGACTCCTCATCAGGGTCGGAAATAAGCGGGGGCAACAGGCAATTCGCCCACAAATTTAAAAAAAATTGCCCCTTGAAGAAGAGCAGGCGGTCGAAAATAGCACGCTATTGTTACCAAAATTGCCCCCAAGTTTCGCAAGAATGAGGAAGCACAATTAGGGGCGAAATAGGCGGGTATTACATCGCAACTTCCTACCCAACAAATCCCAGTTGCGAAGCAATTCCAATTGAGCTTTGAAAATACATATTACCAACCAATATTTTTCAGGCTGTGCCTTAGTTGTAGCTATTCTGATAAGGGCAGAATGTAATAATTGCTGTATTGTTTGAAGCCGAAGCCATAAAATCATCCACCTCGGCCTGTCTTCTCAAAACGTGACTCAACTAACTGTGCTCGCTGTATACGTGTAAGCCATGTCTGTGTTCTGTTACTTCTGTTTAAGTAAAAAGAATGATGAAAGCACTGTAAAGTCAGTGCCTATGTAGGTCCGTTATTGAATGAAAACACCCATACTGTACATCAGGCTGCGCACTTGCTCAGTAGAGAAGTTGCTGTACATCATTGCAAGAACATTGGGCATGATATGTGGAAGTGCAGAATTTTATGGATCGCTGTTTGTGCCACTAATTTTTCTGTTGATGCCTTATAGTTTGAAGTGGTAACAGTGGCTGTTTTTATATATAACATGCACGTTATTGTTTCAAAATTAAATAAAAGTGTGGGATGTACTTTTATATTTTAAGCAATATACGATGTCTGAAAAGTAGCCTTCAGTGAGCTGCTTGTACCACAGTTCCATTGATTTGCGCACAACATGAATCGAACAGATATTTAGGTAGGGGTATGTAGTGCGTGCATGCAATACGTACTGCTGTATGAAACTAACAAAACAAACATGTATGAGCCTACACACTCTATTTATGTAGGTAATACACGGTAGGATAAAATAGCCAAGTGACTGCATTCAAATATTGCAGGCTTCTTAAGTATGTCTGTTTCACCCGTTCTAATTCTGTGAGAGACTCGGGCTACGTACGATTACTGTCTGAACTGAGAAAGTAACAGTACAAACCAACTAAACTGCATTTTGTTTTGGGGAATTAATAGGACTGTGAGTAGGGGAGAACCAATTCACAATCACAAGAGAGACACCAACATTTTATTTTCGAAGCTGTACTCCGTCATTGAATTGGCTTATAGACATCTTTTTTAATGAAAAGATATCAAAGCAAAACATGGGGACAAAAATGCTAAACTTCCGAGGCAAATCTGTTTAAACGTTTGGTTGAATTGGGCGCTGTTTTAATGGCCGATCGTTCGTCGTTAACCATTTAAACGTGACATATTAAAACAAGCGAATAATACAGCTCATTTGAAGTACAAAAGTTGATTTTAATAGTTGCTAATCAAGATGGGGCAATTGCTAATCAATTCAGACATTGATAAGCAATTACTGCTGACCAAATCTAGCTAACACATCGTAAACATTTTGTACAGTTTAAGTGTTGCAAAAATGACAAACCATATTCATTGTCTCATACTTGGTTACTTCCTTTTACAGATATTAGAAAAAGAGCCCTTGTGAATGACAAAATAGCCCCCGTGAACACATTCACATTTCAGATGGAAAATAGCCCTTGCGGGGCATTTCTTAATTCCTACCCTGCTCCTCATGTTGGTTTCAGTTTTGAGGCATGTTCCAGATTAACTTGTGTCCTCCAGCTATACAGCTCAGTGGCTTGCCCCTAGTTATAAACTTTGGTTAGCTACTTTAGTATAAAGTTTATTCACTTATATCTTCAGTTCCATACGTTAGTACTGAATGCATGTTTTATCACAGTGCTTTTTGACAAATTGGCCTCCCTTAAAATGCTCAGCTGTTTATCTCCTCATTTTGCCTATACAGTAGATGTACATTTCAGGTCAAGCATTGAGCTTGAAGATACAATGAATTGACACAAACACCCTCCACAGCAATGTACAACGCCTTGCATTTAGAATAACTCAAGACAATCAGGTCATTAACATAATGTGCCCCATGTAGACATTAGAATGGTGGGGTTTAAAAAACAGCTTATTAGCAGAGTCAATGCAGCATGTATTGTTTGTTATCTTTATCAGTGTCAAATTGCATGTTGACTTAAAGCATTTTTGTACTAAAAAATGTCTTTATATCTTATTTACAGGGAGTGATAGATCAATATGGAGCTATTCTTTAAAAGACCAGCTAAGGAGAGGAAACCAAACATCAGAGACAGAACTTGAAGGAAACAGGGTCATACAGCTGTCAATGAAGGAAGACCCATCAAGGGTACTGTTGAAGCATGTGTTTAACATGTGGGGAGTTTGTGGTGTGGGGAAGGAGGTTGAAACCCCTATTGTAAGACTGTTTACTTGTTCTTAACAACTACTGTGAATGATAGTGGCATAAGGTTGATGACTATCTCCTTGAAAATATCAGCATCACTCACTTAAGTGCCCACTATCTTACAACTATGAACAAACAGGTGACTTAGGCAGGCTGTCAAGTGACTCGTGCTTATCCATCTTTCTCCTACTTTTTGAACCCTCCCCCTACTCTGCAACTTTTTTTTTGTTGTTGAAAATGCTACTTTGTCCATTTTTTTAACTTAGCAGAAATGTGTAAAACTGCATACTGAAAATTATTGGCAAAATGTCTGAAAGCATCATAATGTTGTGGACATTGCTAATAAATAAAAAAAATGAAGCCTGCAAAAGTCTTAACTTTGTCCAACTTGTCTACAAAATCCTACATTTCTTTTTTTCCTGTTGTATTGAGACTTCTGTTCCTACTGGTATCCTTCTTTTTCACCCGGGCCATCTCGAAAGCCTGCATATTGTTGGTTTAACAACAAAATAATCCTGACATTGTGCAATCCTACACACCATTATTTTTGCATAACTAATAAGATACTCAGGACAGGTTGAATTTTGTATTAACTAAAAGAACATGTAAAAATAATTCCACTATCTTCCATATTGAAGGGTAATTTAACCTAGAATTGTGTAAACGAGCTGTCTCTGAGTGCATGTTGCTAACATTTTCATAAAGTTTAGTAAAAGGATTTAATTTGTGTAAAATTTAAATGGTGGGGATGTCTTTCTTTTCATTGACTTGTTCAGCAACATTTGTGATGCAATATGGCAGAAAGGATAATTTAATGGCAGGCGTGTGTAAAAATGAGCTAAAACCATTTAATAAGTCACTTGTTATGTTATTTTGTCAAAATGGAAACATTTCAACCCAACCTTGCAGATGTATAGGAAGGTTGTAAACATACATGTGATGTTGGATCAAATGAAAGATGTGAATGCACTGTTTTCATTGATACTAAAAACTCAATGTAGCCAATGGCTAACAATATACCTGATGTACCGTTGTGCTTCACATTTAGAACTTGTGAAAACAAACAGACTATTATAGTCATGGTAACAGAAATCAGTATTTGACAACTTGTTCTTTTTTTTTCCTATCAGGTTTGCATTACCACAGTGTATGATGATTATGTTGCCATTTCTGGTTTGTGTGATATCAACATCACAAATCCTACAGAAGAATATGGTAAAACTGCTTATCTTTTTAAGCTGATCCCATTGTTTCTTTTGAAAATATTTCCAAACAACTTGAAATCATACTCATCTACTGTTATACTCAATTCTTTGCCTTATAAGCAACCAGTGAAGAATTTTTAAAGTGTCACAAAAGTAACATTATCAGATGAAGTGAAGTTTTTGTTATTGATGTGTTTTCAGTGACTGAAATGTTTTATTGTATATAACAGTATCACAATCAAAGGGGCAAAGTGGAGTCTCTAGATGAAGTTGTGCCATGATCAGGCACTAATATTTTTACTCCTGTACCACTTTGTTACTGAGGCCAGAGGTGTGGCATTTCCTTAGGTAATTAAGGGCATTTTAGGACAAAAATCCTCCAAACTGAAAATTACAACCCCCAACCCCTCTGGTTCCGACAGCCGTGAAGTACAACTTAAGCTCAGGTTCTTATAGTTTCGTAAAGCTTTCTTGGATAAATATATCAGGACTTTACATGAAGTTAAGATAAGTTTTGTTGTCTCATTGTCTTTTAGAATACCTCACAATGTGGAACATCAATTTTAGCACCTTGCAAGGTCATGTGACTCTCCCAGGGTCCATCCAGCAAGGGGGTGACAGACAAAGCAGATTCCTGGTGCAAATCCAAGATCACCTCTTAGCTGCCTCTCCCCAGTCATTGACATGCCATTCCTTCACATGTCAAAGTGGGACACTATCGAATGCATTAGGGAAGTTACCTCCCTCTGCACAGGAGACTGGTGAAAATGCAATGCTAAGCTTGCAGTGGACAGTTGATGAAGATGTGAGCAAATAATTCAGTAACTTTTGTTCTCATGTTTCTGAAGACTTTTATGATGTACCAAGTTTTCACTATTTAGTTTGCAGATTATTCAAAAGGCATACTGTTTTTGTTATCTTCCAAAGTGCAATCTTCACCTAGTTTGCTGCAAAGTTTAAAGAAAAATGAAAAAAAAATTGTTTATTCTATTAAAAGCTGTATGTTACCTCTGATGGCATCAGGTTTTCTTTAGGTTTTGAATGTGGTAGATTCAAGTTTACTTACGTAAGGTTGGCAATGTGGTAACTTCATCTGATTATTATATCTGGAGAACTAAACTTCTTATTTAAATGCAAATTTTATAGGAATGCTCATATTATGGACTCTTTAACATATATCAACAAATGAAGTTTAGCTTAATTCCTGTAAATTCTTGTGATGAAGTTGGTAGGGACTGTTACCCAGATATCATCATCAATCAGTATGTGATGTCAACTTTTTGTAAACTGTCATGTGCAGTCTAAGGTCAGACATGAATTGAGCAAGATTTTTCTGTTATTGTTAGAAAAAGCTTTCATCATTGTTAAAAAATCTTTGCAATATAGTGGAAAATGAATTATGATCAGTTGTACTGAACTCTTGAGAAATCACCTTTGTTAAATCTTTCTCTCCCCAGACCTCTAATGTTCCTACAGTTACATCTGCTGAATTAATCACTAAGAAAGACAGAGTGCTGCAAATGCTTCTTACACCTGGAAAGGTAAGTTCTTTTCAAATGGGAAATCTTGTTTCTCTTTGTACTGAAATTAACCTAGCCATTAAATGACTAACCCAACTTTTCTCAAGAATGGTCAGTCAGAGGTGGGTCACTAATAATGACAACATGACTAACATGATGTAACTGTACCAACGTTGTCAGTCAACCAAGTGACTAAGGGGTATGTCACATCACTTCAGATGTCAGTCACTTAATTGGTAACCCTACAAAAGGCGCCAATGTGAATTAGCTGTTACACTCGGTACAGTGGTGTATCAACTACTCCACTAACCCTGGGCATGGTCAGTCCCAGGTGGATCATTGATAATGACATCATGACTAAAGTGATAATCACTGTACCAATATTGTCAGTCACCAAGTGACTAAGGGGTAAGTCCCTTTACTTCAAATGTCAGTCATTTTATTACTGGCACAGAGTGAGTCATTGTGGGTCAGCTCTTACACTTAGTACAGAACTGTATGAATATTTTTAGAAATAATAGTGACGTACATATCTGCCAAAATACAAATTGTGCATCACTTCTGTGTCCAAGGGGTGTGTCACTTCACACATGATGTTAGTCAAAAAACTAAGTGAAGGTGTGTCAGTAGACTCATTTCAAATCTGCAATGACTCACCTTTGACTGAACATATCAAGGGTTAATGGGTGAGTCATTCCATTAATAAGTGCATAAACATCATTGACAGGTGTTATGAACCATGCCTATAAAGTAAAGGGGATGGGATTTAGCAGAACCATCCCAAATTTGATTGTTTCCACCTGAGATTACAGATCTCTATATAGCAGCCAGGGATTGAACCCTAAACCTCCAAGTGGCTAGGATGCAGTTTTTCAAATGCTACTGTCTTCATCCTTTCAACTATAGCACCTGTTTCAGGGGCACTTTTAAATGAAAATGTTACGATTGTGGCACAGAAATTTCATACCCTTGAAAATATGATAATTAGATTTCAAATCATTGGCAATTCAAAATCAGGTAGCTGGGTAACTTTAGTGTCAAGAAATGAGGAACCTTCCCCCAGAAATAAAAAAAAATCACTGCTCTGTAGCTTATGAGTAATTTGTCAACCCTAAACTTGAAATGATGAAACTTGCCCAAAACTCTTGTAATGCATATTTAGAAGAAAAGCTACAATTATAATATTTTGGTGATACTGAATGGCTCATAAAGATTAAACTTATTTTCTGTCTGTGCAAAATTGACCAAATATCAAAAATATAACCTTTAAAATGAGTTTCACAGGTGTGTGTCTTACTTCATCAACCTAGACAAACATGACAGTTTTCAAGAAAGATGTTCAACACCTGCACGTACACAGTTCATCAAGTATTTTGGAGATTTTGAAAGTTGCGTCTGACCATTTTAGTGGCAAGAATGACCCAATACCACGAAAGCTACTGGAGGCCATCATTAAACAAACCAAAGTGGCTGGAAGGTGGGTTTTGGAAATGAAACAAGGATTTTCAATCTGGGAACCATTCTTATCAATACTTGCATTGTTTTTTAAAACTTGAAGCAAAGTGAGTTATGCTTTATTAAGTTGCTCTGCAGGTTCAACTGGGACAAAGCAGCATTTGAATTTGATTTGCAAACTTTGTCAGGTTTAGGAATGTCTGGATTATTCTGTGGTGCATATGCAAAAGACAAATGTTCTTTTGAACAACTTCCGTGATGTTGATGCACATATTGTTCTGTGATACTACTTACTTTCCCCAGCAGTTTAGCAGTTTTGTCTGTAAACTTCTAACAATGAAATACATGCTTGTTGTTTCTTTAAGGGGAGTTTGCTGGTAATGCCAGATTGGCTAGTTTTCCATGTTCTCAAAGGTCAAACTCCATGGTTATCTCCATTTTTAGTTCACACCAGCAAAGCATCTACCTGTCCACAATTGCATATTAAAATGCTCTCACATGAGCATTCATCAATGGATTGTGATGAAACTTGGATGCAATGATTGATGGGTATTGGGCAACTTTTGACCTACAGGAAGTTGAGGTCAAAGGTCATTTAGGGGTCAATACTGGCTGTGATGTGAAAATCTTAAAAATGTACCTCTTCCCACACAAAGCAGCTCTTTTTCTTTTTTTTTTATAAGTTGGCCAAAATGTTCTTCAAGTAGTGCTCCCTTTAGGCCATATATAGATTTAGGACTAAGGTCATTGTAGATCATTAGAGGTCAAAAGGTGAAAAATCTTTGATTTGGTATAACTTTGTACCTAAATGTTGGAAAGATTCAAACTTGGTGCATGTGATCACCATTTATTACCAAAAATGTGAAGGTCATTTGAAGGTCATCAGGGGTCATTTGAGGTCAAAATCATTAATTTCCAATCACTTTGTAACCTTAATTAAGATCACACCTAAACAGATGTAATCACCATTTGGTTCCAAAAAGTCTGAAGGCCACTTTGAGGCCATTTGAGGTAAAATTTTGCAAACATTTATTTACGTGAAACTAACAAGATGGTGTCAATACTGAGTGCCTTAAATTTTGGAGGTCAGTTTGAGGTCATCAAGTGTCACTTAGGGTCACATTGGCAAAGATTGTTGGATATATATGAAACATAGTGAATGTAGCCAACATCTGGTGCATAAACTTTTGGAAGTAGTACTGAGGATTGGGTCATCAGGGGTTGTTCAAAGTCAATTTCCATTTGAAATATGTAGATGTATTTACAGCATTGTGTGCCAAAAATTTCTAAGATTGTGACCATTTGAAGGTTTTAACTTTTCAAAGGTTACTCAGGTACCATTCAGTGAAAGGAACCTTTGTGCCCTTGTTCATGATTACATGTCATTCATACAAAGCATGTTATCTTTAAGAAAGGTATCAAAATTGAGTCCTGCTATTATATGGTTTGCTGTGTATGGGGTGCTTGGAATAACACATACCAGGATTCCACTAAACATATAAATTTACTAGAATGAATATTGGCTTTGATTAAAATTGGACAGGTGTGAGCTTATTTGTACACCATTGGCACTCCAGTCTAATTCATGTTTTCTGTGCTCTGAAATGATCCAGCTATGATTTTTCTTTCCTCAAATTCTGTGCTTGGTTCTGTTTTAGCCTTGTACATTGTTCAAACAGAAAGAAAGCTTTTATGGACATTTTAGTCGAAATGATTCATTATTCATGTGTATTAAGATTTTTTCTTTATTCTTGTGTAATGAGTGAAGTTCCTGTTTTTTTTTTCTGTGTTTTTTTCTGTTTTCTTACTTGTTTCAATTGTTTTTGTTTTTCCTTGTCAAAGGGAAGTCATTACTGTATCATAGACTCATTACTGTAGATAAAGTATTGCGAGTATAACTGGTGTTGTTTTACTCCTCCCCAGTGCATGTCCATGGTTTCTATCTCTCATTCTGGAGAAATCAGATGTTGATCTGACTTTAGTTTGTCTGGATTACATGCAAGACCTTCCTGAACCATTTATTGTGAAATGTTTGGAGTTATTTCTTAGGTAAGGTGTAATTGTAATACTAGATCATATATAGCTGTGAATCCAAGCTTAGTACTTCAAAGGTGCTAGAATACAAATAATTTATGTCGTTAATATAAAAATTATTAAAGACACCATATAAATCATTTAAAAGAATCTAATCCCTTGAGGTTCATTTGGAGTGAGTAAGACAGGATAAAGACATATTTTTCTACCTTGTTTTATGAAGAAAATATGTTGCTCTGTTGACACTGTAGTTATGGTCACTTGTAAATATGAGGTCATTGTCTTGCAACACAATGTAGTTTTCTTTGGAAATACAAAGCTGGATTGGTACTTGAAGGCATTTGTTTGGGATGAATTTTAACTTCACATAGATGAAATGGCAAGTTTTGGAGGCAAGATGATAGTTAAGAAACAGTTAAGACTTGTAGAAAGTATTTAACGCTGGAGCAATTTAGGGTTTACCTCAAAGTAAGGGACACAGGGTTAAAAAAAATAAAATGGGAGGGTGGGAACATGTGAAGGCAGAAGCAGGGAACCTCTAACCCCAGAACATTGTTTGTGACAGAAAATTTGGAGAGATGTTAATACAGTTGGTCTCAAGATTTGTGCAAAATGCACTGAGGGTAGGTTCAAATTACACCAGAGAGCATCCAAGCTTGCATTGCCTTTAAGAGGACCTGATCATGAAGGACTTACATAGTACTGTGTGCTTATACCTCACAGAAAATTTAAATGATCTTTAGAGGTAAAGAAGTATGTTTGCAATTTCTATCTCTCAAGACTGGGTCAGTGTTGGTTCCAAGATGCTTAAGTTGTATTCTAATAAGGAAGTCTGTATGTTTAAGCTGAGGGCTGACAAAAATTTATTGCTTCCTGCATTTTTATCATGTGCATTAAATGATGATCATGTTGCTCTTCACTGAAAGCACATTTCGTCATATTGATCAGCTTCAAAGCTGAATATTTTCATCTGCCATGATGTGAAAAAGTGTCGTCATTTAAATGAAATTAACTTAAAAACATCATTCATTTAAAAATGAATTCATTTGAGAATTTATTGAAAATACATGTGTCATTATAGGTATCATTGTTATCCTGAAATGAATATTAAAACAGAATTCATTTACACATTTAATACATAAGAGTATATTTATAAATGCTAAAATAGAACATTGTACCATGTTGAATGAACAAAGATGTAATTGTCCACAAAAAATGACAAATGTGGGTCATATTTACTTTTATTGCCTCTTGCAGACTAGATGAGAGTAAATTATCCAGTCTTCAGCTGAATGGAAGCTCAAGGGAAGTCACATCCATGAAAGACTGTCCTGTCTCTACTAAACAAGCTTGTTGCATGTATCCTTGATATAAATTTGTCAGCCATTTTGTGAACCTACTTTTGAAAGGTTCCCTGTTGTAAAGTCTAGCTCAATGGACAGAGGAACATTTGAAGACTATTTTGAGCTGGGTATCACTGTATAGTCATGCAGCTCATTGCTCCTACAGCTAACAGTGAAATAGCAACTCATTTGTTTCACAGAGGAATATCCCACTGGTTCTACAGCCCATTGTTCATACACTGCGTACTTATTAAGAATTTCCCATCGACTGTAGCACCAATGGGCTGTAACCAATTTTTCTCAGCTCTTCTGATCACCAGGCTTTTTGAAATGGATTTTTTCACCTTGATTCTTGGTTGTGTTTTTAAAAGGGCTCATTGAGTTGATATCAATTTTTTTGTAACAAGTTTGAAGGAAATTTTATGTTGAAAATGCTTCTAATTAGCCTCACTGGTAATGTATCACTTCCCATAGTAACTGAAAATATGAAAATTGTAGTTTTTATGAACTTCAGAGCACATTGTTTGCGATGCGTGTCTAAGCCTTGATAGACCAGCCTCTCTTGGATATACAACATGTGTGTAGAACTGAAGCCTTGATCACAGCAGTTGTTCATAAGAGGAGTTGCAAACCTGTCAACAAACTTGGTATAAGCTTCACTCATTGGTTGTCTTTGAACAGGGGTTGCATATGATTAATTCCTAATGGTAAAAGGTGTCTGGTCACGAATTTGTAATAAATGGTTTTAATTGTTAATTACTCTATCATTGCTGTGTCAGTTGTGTGTAAAATTTGGAGAATCTCTTAGTTTGACTTTTTAGAATCAAAATGTGAGTAAAATGCAATAGGTGTGACAAAAAAATCATGAATTCATGAACCAACTCAATAAGCCCCTTTAAAAAGTCATTCTTATTAGAATCACAAAGTGGTTTTATACTGTCCCCTTCCTTTCTTTACATGTGACATTCAAATATGAAACGTCTAATTAAGTGATAAATACCAATAAGACATCTCCCATTGGTTGGCTGCAGTGTCAGAGTTAGGGAATAACCTCAAAGTCAATTGTTTCATGTGTTGGAAGGTATGACAGTCACCAGTAGCTTTAACTTGAAACATGACAGATGGCAAGGTGTCTATTGTTTAGGAGAGAGAATGCAGTCACTATACATTTCCTCTTAGCATTCTTAACAATATTCCTCAGAAATAAGATTTTGGTCTGCCCATTCAACACAATCTTTCTCTTATCTAGTGTCAAGAAGGTTCAGTTTGGTTCAGTCTTGGTAAGTAAAATGACTATATAGCTTCATTACGATGCAATAAGAAAGACTGCTAAAGAAGTTATGCATATGCATTACTTGTTTTATTATTATATTTAATTTGACAGAGGGTGCCAGACTGGTTAAGACAGTTATTCCTCATGGGACAATTCACTCCTTGCATTATTACAAACTTTCTGGTGAAGAAATTTGCTAGGCTGTAAAGTCACAGTCCAGACTCAAACTCGATTCAGGACTTCAGTCTGTTTTTTGATGGACTCGGAATTAGTCCGGAATGGGAGTTCACAGACTCGGAATTGGCCAGGAATGGGTTCAGCTGGACTCTGACTCAGAGCCAATTCCAGCTTAGTCCACAAAAATGGAAGTTTCTTCATACATGTTACTTAAAGTGGGTATGACATGGCCAAAGTAAGTTTCTCAGTAAATATTCTTTGGGCACATCTTGAAATAAAGCGAATGTTTTTCTGTCTAAACTACATCCATATACACCAGAATACGACCTTGTGAATTCTCAAAACAGGCCACACTCAGTCCGTCTGAAATCAGAAAGCGAAAAAAACATAGTGAGCGCGTCTCAAGACATGACGTTATTGGCAGCACAGTCTGTAGCACTTCTGTGTACGTACGAGGCAGCTAATCTATCGTTTCCACACACTGAATCATAAGCATGCTAATGCGCATTAGTAGGTACATCATCTAAACTAACACCTGTGTCGTCGTGATACTTAGTGCTTAGCGCGTGCTTAGCATTCGCAATAACACTGTCACTGAACAGCCTATAACAAGCGCTTGTTATGGACTGTTCATATCATACATGTGTATAGCTGTTCTGTACAGCACACACGACCATTCCCTGTACTTTTCTTCACAGAAACTGAGCAGAGGTTTATGTATGTAGGAAAACTAAAACATGCGCGCTCATATGCACACATTCATACTGGCCAATAACATGCTTCCTAGCCCCCGATATGGTCTGCACCAGTGACGTGTATGCACGCACGCAAACTCGTCGTAGCGTGCGTGTTCGAGTGCACGCGCGCCTTAGCATGCACATCATTGGTTCACCCTTTGCATTCTGTATTGTGATGTGAGCATTTTCATGAAGTTGCGAAGATATGAAACTTTCCCAAAGCATTGTATTAGTTCCACATCTAAATACGCATCCTTACATAGCGCAGTGGGGGGTGCCGTCATTTCCGTCATAAAAGTCAGGTGACCTGTTGTGGCATTTTTCGAAATTGGATTTCTGGATGTTTTTCTTGCAGTTCTATTTATTCCGAACTGCACCGGTTTTAATTGTGTGTGAGATGATACTTTCACAATGCTGTACCCAATCTTGCAATACACAAAAGTTATTTTGGCCGTGTCATGCCCACGTTAAGGCTACACTGTTATTGGTGCACAAGTTAGCAAGTAAATGTTCATTTAAAGTCAACTAAATTACAGGGGGAGCCAGAGTATGAAATTGTCTCCTAAATGTGCCCATTTTAATTAAGTTTTATTGCAAAATAGTTACAAAAGCACTTTTATAAGTTACTACATTGTCAAATGGCCAGACTCGGACTTGGCTTGGAATTGGGGAACCTGGAACGGGCTCAGAATCGGAGGGTACTGGACTTGGAATTGGCCTGGAACAGTGGCCACTGGAATCGGAACTGGCCCAGAATTGGACTCAGAAACAGCCTTTGGAAATTGTGTGGGTGGAAGTTTCCTCATGGAATTGGTCAGGTGGGAATTATCTGGATAGAAATTGTCTCAAGGGAGTTTTCTTTGAGGGGGAATTGTCTGGAGAGGGGGTAAAGTCACTGCCAAACCAGTAGAGTGCTATTGACTGGTCAGTTTCAGCTGATTCCCAGTCAATGATGGACTGATTCTCAGGCAATCTTAAGAAATTTTCTGTTTCTTGTTTGCATATTCAGTGCATACCAGCTACCCACATACACATTGGACTGGCAGATTTCAACAACTGTAAAACGGATCCTTGTTCAAAGTCCCTGAGAGTGTCTTTGTGCATGTACATATGCATTTGTATGGGTGTGTTGTGTTATTATAGTTAATAATTTGTTAACCACATGAATATTTTAGGTGTGAGAAATGTTCAGTATGAAAAAATGTTTAGAATATATTGATAGGCTAAATTCATGCCAAGAAAAATTAACTTGTCACTCTGTTGGGTGCCTGTCAATTGTAGTAACAAGTACCATTCAGATTTGGGGTGAGTGGGTGGAGCTACAGGCAAAATATGGGAAATGTCAAAATTTCCCTGAAGAAATCAAATCATTTACTTAAGCCCCAGAAATTTTGTAGAATATACAGTTAAAAGTGTTAGGTAAGTATCAGTATTCTCTACCGAACACTACTTACATAGTTTATGGCACTAAATATTTTAACATTTAAACTTTACAGATTTTCTTGAAATACCTGGAATACTTAATGACATCAGAGAGCTATCTAGATGATCAGAATCCTTCTGAAGATATGGTAAGTACTGAAAAAGTTTGTAAGTTAAACATCATGTGATTTTCACTTTGAAAGTATGTTCCAAACTTGTTTCTCCAAATTAAAACAGGATCTCTTGGAGACTCCTGTGACAGATTAAATTTTGCACTAGTTGGCTAATACACAGATACACCAATGATTAAAGTGTCTGTGTGTATGTGGGCACAGGGGAAGAAGGGGTATGGTAAGTTGAAAGTGGGAGTGGCACTTAGAAGAGGCAGGGCCTCTCCACTTGACTGAATGTTCATTAGAATGAAGATCGACTTGAATGAAAATCTACTTTGGGTTAGAAGTAGCAGGCGCGGATCCAGGATTTTGAGAAAGGGGGGTTGCACACACCGTCGGCCGAAACCATCAAGTGAGCAAAGCCATGTTGGGGGGTTTTGGGGTCCTTCCCCAAGAAAATTTGAATTTCCCAGCGTCTGGGAAGAACATTTTTCCATATCTATGAAGCAAAAAAAAAAAAAATCATTGGTCATCAAAAAAAGGGGGGCGTGCACCGGGTGAGCCCCCACCTGGATCCGTGCCCGAGTAGGGGTAGAATTTGTGTTACATACAGAGCAAGATTTAGGATAAGGCTAAAGATTAGCCTTGGGGAGGATTACGGTTTTAGTTAGGATTATGATTTGGGTAAAAGGTAAGTTTAGATTCAGGATCTTTGTTATAGTGAACCTTTAACCAAGTGAACCTTTGACCTAGTGAACCCTACCCTGAGAGGGGATGATGGGAGGTTCATAGTCAATCTCAAAGGAGATAAGCATGTTATGAGAAAAAAAAACAAAAAAAAAAAGATCATCTCCTTCCTGATATTTTCCTGTTTTAGCTTTCCACAGTAAATGCTGGTGACAGTATGATGAAGGGAATAATTTACTTTTTTAAAGTGTGCATATCAGTTGTGAGGTTTTAAAGTTTTTATCCTAAAACCATTAAAAATTGTTTAGTCATGCATGGCAAAAACGACTCGAAATACCTGCATTTGTAAAGCAATGTGACCTCTCCAGCTTGTTTAGCAAAATGTGATGTGATACTGTGATACTGGGTAAGTCATTCTCTGGGTATTGATGCAAACTCTTCTAAGTAATACCCCCTCCCCCTTCCTGCTCCAATGATACATGCCCATTCCATACAGTCGCATAGCCGGGGGGAACACTCCATGGCCCAAAGCTTGAAAAAAATGGCAAAAAACATGTTATCACTATAAACTTTATTATGTTTGAGGCACAATTTTGCACCATATTGCACCATTTCGCATCTGGAGGCTAAAAAAAGCTGTTTTCTTTTTCTCCATGACACAGTCCTGGCTATGCAACTGATTCCATATTATGATTGCCTGTGGAGTTGATTGATTTCAAAGAAATCTTGCCTGTGGTCATAGTCATGTAAGATATTTTTCTTGAGGGGCTGAGGGATCTTTGCATGCAAAAATATAGGGCAGATAAAGAAAACTGCTAAATTGTTGGCAATACTATGCCTGAGGAATTATTTTTAGCCCAATTCCAGTGTAGAGAGAGGGTGGGGGCTAGATCCCCCTAACCACTCAGCACAAGCTTGTATAATGGTCATGTATCTCCCTCCCCAAGTTTCTTTACCTATGCTTGTGGAAGAATTGAGTTAGATTTAAGCAGTTTTATTGAAGTAATTCATCTGTTTTTGTTTCTGTTTTAAGCTAATTGACTGGATCTCAGTAACCCTTGATGCCCATTTTACCCAACTCATTCTGACTCCAGAAGCTAGAGATGTTCTTACAAATCTTCAGAAGTGTGTGAAGCAGCATGTAAGTACCCCATACTTCAGTTACACAGCATGAGCTCAAATTCCTTATCAATTCATCTGTTGCAAATTCTTCAGGGTCTTTTTGATTCCTTGCCATAGGCAGGCAAGGAATCTATGCGATGGTGATGTCGTGTGTGTGTGTGTATGTGAACTTGTCTTCCTATCAGACCGAGGACCTGAACAATGGATTTGAGGTCCTCTGAAGGAAATTCAATAGATTTGTCAAGTCCTCGAAAGTTTGAACAATAGAGAGTCTATTGTCAAGGTTAGGGTTAAGGAAGTAAACACAAAGGAAATAACAATGAGGTCCTCGGATTGTATGTAAAATCGACTTGTGTGTGTGTGTGTGTGTGTGGGTCTGTTTAGGGCGTGAATCGGGGATACACACAAGAAAAAATACTAGTGAACTGGGGATATGCCGCAAAATGGGGATATCCCCATTTCTAGAATGTCTAAAATAATGCAAAGTGGGGTTTCAGATATGAGCCTACAACTTTACAGATTGATCTGAGGTAATACCCCAATTGCATGTTTTAAGTCTTCATTCATGTGTAAATGTGTGTGTAGTTTTTTCGGTATCTCCAGTTTCCTGGTGTGTAAACCTGTAATTGTCCCCGATTCACTAGGAGGAAGAGAATGTCCCCACTTTGCACATTATTTGTGTATGTCCCCGATCGGCGCCGTAAACGGGTATGTGTGTGTGTGTGTGTGTGTGTGTGTGTATGTGTGTTTGTGACACTCATTGTAATCGCGATATCTCAAGATAGGAATGACCGATACTTTTCATATTTGGTATGTAGGTTTGTCATGTTGAGAGGAAGAACCCTATTATTTTTGGCAGAGGTCAAAGGTCATTTGAGGTCACCAGAGGTCAAAGTCCAAAAACCTTGTAATCGCAATATCTCGAGATAGGAATGACCGATACTTTTCATATTTGATATGTAGGTTTGTCATGTTGAGAGGAAGAACCCTATTGTTTTTGGCAGAGGTCAAAGGTCATTCGAGGTCACCAGAGGTCGACGTCCAAAAACCTTGTAATCGCGATATCTCCAGATAGGAATGACCGATACTTTTCATAGTTGGTATGTAGATTTGTCATGTCTAGAGGAAGAACCCTATTGTTTTTGGCAGAGGTCAAAGGTCATTCGAGGTCACCAGAGGTCAAAGTCTAAAAACCTTGTAATCGCGATATCTCAAGATAGGAATGACCGATACTTTTCATAGTTAATATGTAGACATGTCATGTTGAGAGGAAGAACCCTATTGTTTTTGGTAGAGGTCAAAGGTCATTCGAGGTCACCAGAGGTCAAAGTCTAAAAACCTTGTAATCGCGATATCTCAAGATAGGAATGACCGATACTTTTCATAGTTAATATGTAGACATGTCATGTTGAGAGGAAGAACCCTATTGTTTTTGGTAGAGGTCAAAGGTCATTCGAGGTCACCAGAGGTGGAAGTCCTAAAACCTTGTAATCACAATATCTCGAGATAGGAATGACCGATACTTTTCATAGTTGGTATGTAGATTTGTCATGTCAAGAGGAAGAACCCAGACCTGCCAACCGTTCCGATTTAATCGGAACCGTTCCGATTTTTGAGTCCGTACATAGCAAAAAATCGGAACGTTCCGATTTCTAGCACCCACCCCAAAATAGTACAAGAAATATCCTTGCAACATAATTATTTAAAACGCATGTCACGCACCTCATTAATGAGTCGTGGATCGAACTTGCATGGGCTTTAAGCTAGCCGTACACTACACGACTAAGCACACCGCAACCCAACTCGATTGTCGGGTCGCCAACAGTCGTAAGGTGTGCAAGAGTTTAAGAATGCGATTGGCAGTTTTAAGATCAGTTTTAAGTCGCGCCGACTTCAGTCGGGAAGAACCAACATGTTCGTTCTTCCCGACTGAAGTCGGAGCGACTTAAAACTGGTCCTAAAACTTTCAGTCGCAGTCATAAACCCATGCACACTATACGACTGTTGGAGATCCGACGATCGAGTTGAGTTGCGGTGTGCAAAGTCGTATGGTGTACGGCTGGCTTTATGTGTACCTATATGTAAACACTATGACCAAGACTTCAGCATTATGTATGCAACATCCGGCGTGCGCGCTAAAATGTCTCAGGATATGTGCACACTGACAGTACATATCCGTAACGATCGTAGCAGTTAATGCTTTACAAATCACCACAGCTGCGCCTACGGACCGGCCGCGAAGTCCGTGTGACACCTGCGGTGGTACGTACGTATACGGTACATACGCAATACATAGTGCATGTTTGTTTGATAACCAGTGGGACTAATCGCAATGCTCTTGTTTGAGATTAAGAAGGATAAAAAAGAATATTTGAAGATTGAACAAAGTACTTATGACAGCGTTCAATTTTGAACGGAAGACCAGCAACGAAGTTTTTGAGTATTAAACTTTGGGACAGTAAGCTGCGAGCCTGCAGGCGTTTTTCGGTACCGTAGTTCGCCGTATCATACTAACGGTAACGTAGCGAAAGTGCGGCATAGCCAAATAGCACATGTGTGCAGTCTAGCCTAGGCTAGGCCTGAACTTAACGGTTACGTTGAGGTCTAACTTTTGAACTACGAAAGTCGCGGAGATTATGAAATAGGTGGGAATTTTTTATATGATTTTTTTCTGAATACATTGCATAAACCCCGCCAAGAATCGTTCATATAGGCCAAGGCCTAAACGAAGTTTGTGTTAGGCTAAGTGTGTAACATGACTAACATTACCATGCAGCCTAGCCTGCCCAGCCTAACACTACAGTAACAAGTAACATGATCTGAAAGTTTTCTTTTGTGCACATATAATGCAAAAAGGGATGTAATCAGCACTGCCGGGAACTAGTTCAAAGTTCAAGTTGCTTGCATTATAGACTAACAAAACCTTAGACTTATCACTGTGATGGGGTGTGTTGATTTTTGCATTTTTGTTTAGGCTACAATTCCAGCAGACATAGGCCTAGGCCTACCAATCATCCAAATTTTTAAAATACAGCCTAAAATATTTGTAATTTTGCCTGTGTAAAAATTTGATACATACATATTTCTTAAATATGCCACCGTTTTGAATCTAGGAGTATTTAAACTTCAAAAAAATTTCCAAAGGGGAGGGGGACGCCCCCTCCCCTAGGCCGACGGATTCTCCAAAATTGCGCCGTGTTCCTATTTCCAGTTTTCAAATGTTGGCAGGTCTGAGAACCCTATTGTTTTTGGCAGAGGTCAAAGGTCATTCTAGGTCACCAGAGGTCAAAGTCCAAAAACCTTGTAATCGCAATATCTCGAGACAGGAATGACCGATACTTTTCATAGTTGGTATATAGACATGTCATGTTGAGAGAAAGAACCCTATTGTTTTTGGCAGAGGTCAAAGGTCATTCGAGGTCACCAGAGGTCAAAGTCCAAAAACCTTGTAATCGCCATACCTCAAGATAGGAATGACCGATACTTTTCATAGTTGGTATGTAGACATGTCATGTTGAGAGGAAGAACCCTGTTGTTTTTGGCAGAGGTCAAAGGTCATTCGAGGTCACCAGAGGTCAAAGTCCAAAAACCTTGTAATCGGCATATCTCAAGGTAGGAATGACCGATACTTTTCATAGTTGGTATGTAAATTTGTCATGTTGAGAGGTAGAACCCTATTGTTTTTGGCAGAGGTCAAAGGTCATTCGAGGTCACCAGAGGTCAAAGTCCAAAAACCTTGTAATCGCGATATCTCAAGATAGGAATGACCGATACTTTTCATAGTTGGTATGTAGATTTGTCATGTTGAGAGGAAGAACCTTATTGTTTTTGGCAGAGGTCAAAGGTCATGCGAGGTCACCAGAGGTCAGAGTCCAAAAACCTTGTAATCTTGGTATCTTGAGGTAGGAATGGCCGACACTTCATAGTTGGTATGTAAATTTGTCATGTCAAGGGGGAGAACCCTATTGTTTTTGGCAGAGGTCAAAGGTCATTCGAGGTCACCAGAGGTGGAAGTCCAAAAACCTTGTAATCGTGATATCTTGAGATAGGAATGACAAACGGTTTTCATAGTTGGTATGTAGATTTGTCATGTTAAGGGGGAGAACCCTATTGTTTTTGGCAGAGGTCAAAGGTCATTCAAGGTTACCAGAGGTAGAAGTCCGAAAACCTTTTTTTTTTTCATTTTTTTGGTTATTCAAGTTTTGGTTCAAAGGTCATGTGGCATGAGCTGATGTGAGCAGGGGTGAAATTGTGACCACATCATAAAAAATGATGAAGTAGAGAAGTATAAATTTGATGGATAAACCTCAGTGTAACAAAGCACCCCCCTTTCGGCAAGGAATCACAAAGCCTTTTGGCTTTCTGGTTCATTCTCTTAGGAGAGACTACCAAGTCTCCAGTTTTCGTTAGACTTACATTACATGTTATGCAAATAAATGAAAAAGAAATTGCTTTTAGTTTAATATGCATTTTTCTGCCATTGGAGTTGTAATATTGACCTTGTTCTCTCCTCAAAGGCTGAATTTTACAGAGAAGTGAACACCATTAACCAGTTGTTGCAGGCAATGAAGAAAACATCAGTACATGGAAGAAAGGACTCAAATGTCAATGCAGATTCCTACAGTATTGAACTACTAAAATTATGAAAGCCAACTTTAAGGAAGTGCTTTGGATGTGAAGGTTGGATAATGGAAGCTGCAATATACCAAAGCAAATTTGTCAAAACCCTAGCATTGTTAATGAACTCAAAATGTTCAGCTGTTTCAGACTTATGGTATACTTGAGAGGAACAGATAATCCTTCAAAATGAGGTGGACTCTAAGTTGCAAGTGATGAGGTTGTCAAGATTAAGATTTTTGTGGTTGTTGGCTATTGAAGTGATCATCAAGTCTTTCCCTACCAGTTACTTTACAATTTCCCCCCTCCCTTTCCATGGAAAATTTGCATATGGACAATTCCTAGACTGACAATTTCCTATGCACAAGTCCCACTAGGACAATTTCAAATCCCCTTGTAGGGGAATTCCCCCCCCCCCCCCTTCCATTATAAAAAGGGAAAAAGTTGCCAGGGTGTAATAATTACCACAGGTAGGAATTGTCAGGGGAATTTGTCTCACAGAGATATCATCCAAGTGGAAATTGTTGATGGGCATTGTTCAGTAACCATCCGACCATCTGCAAGGCTGTAAAGGACCTATAAGATGTGACATGGAATTAAGCTTCCAACTCTGCAGTGAACAAATAATATGCCATTGTCTGAGTGAAGCTCCACCATGGTTAGAGCCATGCTTATCCAAAAAATTTTGATGCAGATACGTACTAGATGGCCAGAATGGCATTCCCATGCAAAGGAAATTAATTCTTGGACTCCTTAAATTTATAGCTCTTACAGTGGACAGGATGCCATACAAGTCTTCATAAAGTCTGACCATTTTCATTTCATGAAATCACTTTTTGTATGTAACAACTCTGACAAAAAAACTGTTGACTATAATAGAGTATTAGAAGTGACAGACTCGAACAGTCATTTTTGTATATCACAAAAACTGTGCTATTCTCACTTGGTTTTTATCTCATCTCCTTACATGCAATGTATAAGGAGATGAGATGTTATACTTCACCTAACATCAGAAATGTGAAGTAGTGTGTGTTTGCCTTATGTATGTGTGGTAAAAAAGTGTATTGTAAACTCCTCAATAAGTTCAGAATTGGTGGGTAGATTCACGACCATGAAACTTGTGCATGTGAAACTGATGTCACTGGTCAAAAGGCAAATTTGATATAAATTGTTTTTTTGCCATTATTTGCCTATCATTATGTTAGAAAAATTAATAAAACTACATATGTTAGGATTGATAAGACAGTTTTTGAAAAGAGTGCTTTGTTGGTTGCAAAGAATGGGGTTCAAAGGTCAATGTAGGTCAAAGGTCAAATTGGCCTAAATTTTGCCAAAAAGTGTGTCAGAAACTCCTCCTAAACCTTAAGTCTGATCGTGTCAAAATTTGGTGTGTAGGTACCTGTCCATAAAACTTGTGCATGCGTAATTTAAGACTTCATAGGTCACAGATCAAGAGGTCAAAGGTCAAATGAACTTAAGTTGGTTTTTACTCCTTATTTATTTACATATCAGTATGAAATAGGTCATAAAACCACATGATATGTAGAAAATGATGAGACATATTTTTAAACAGTACATAACTAGTTACTCAAGGTTGTGATGAAAGTTAAGATGACTTAAAAGTGGTCTTTTGTAGTTATTTGCATATCAGTATGTTGGGAAATTTCATTAACCAGGATTTGCTGAGAATATGGTGGAAATGAGATTTGCAACTCCATGGAATGCCCTCTTGTTTCCCCTGTGACATGGGTGAAACTGTGATGTGAATGGAATTCTGTGGCAAGGTCTTGCATTTGTCAAATTCCACTACTACAGTTCCATGACAGTTAGCAAGTCTGTTTGGACTCTTGACACATAAAGCGTAGTAGTCTTTTGATTTCATGTAACTATGGCGCTTGAGTGTGAAAGGTACAGTCTGTCCGTGTTCAGCAAACTAGAGGTTGCGACCCTTTTGAGGGTCACGTAAAAAATAGTTCAGAGGGTCATGAAAAAGATCTGGGGGAGAAAAAAAGTAATTGCCAAATTTCTCATTAAAAATAGGCTATGGGAGTGATTCTAATTTAAGAGCCAGTGATCTGACTCGTGTCGCATATACTTCATATGTGACTTATTGGTCAGATGTTCCGTTTCTGGCCAAGCAACCGCGTCTGCCATTATAATAGACTGATCTTAAGGTCCTTATACCAAGAGAGCCCCAGAATATTTGTAACTTCAACAAGGTGCTTTGAAAAATGTTAAAGTTGCCTATCTACCTCTCAATAAACGGAGGCATGAGAATGCTGGGAAGGGTCGTTCCCGGCGATCTGAGAAGTATTTTTGTCAGAAAAGTTTATTGGCACGCTATGCCCCAACCTATGGTGGCGCTCCACTTAGAATGTGTCATTGGCTGTTTCAGTGTGTTGCATGGGTAAAGAACTGTCATGACTTTCTTGATGCAGTCACAGGCAACTATCCCTGCGAACTGTGCAATGCTGAAGATAGACTAGTCCAATGTACATACAGCTAAAGCTTCTTCAGTGGTTCAATATGCAATGATGATGCAAAAAATCCAGTTCTAGACTGCATAACCAAGTCAAATCAAACCCCTCCCACGGACCCGTCATTGAGGGTCACCAAGATTCCGGAGTAAAAATTTGGGGCCACCAAGTGAGAAAGACCACTGCAGTATATGATATACCTTTATTAACAGAGTTGGCATGAAGCTGAAAGTTTTGATATGTTTCCAAACATCATGTCTGTCAGTCTCAGCAATTCCTTCTGCAAATTGAACTGATTTACTGTTATGTATGTATGTTTAATACACTTCCCATGATGTTTAACATGTGAACCCCATAAATGTTAAGTTACTGATATGAAGTTCTTACCATTCTGTGTGCTGGGATATTACATTGCAAGTTACCTTTGTTTAGGCTGATTCTCTTGAAATATAACAAGAACAGTGAAAAGTATGTTTGCTTGTCAGTATATTATGGTGTTTGGCTTTTTGGCTTACAACGATAAATTCCTTTTGGCACTTGAAATACAATATATATATTACATTCTTTTGTTAAATATTCAAATTATTGAGCATAAAATAGTAATCTCTCACTGGAAAAATAAGACTTTTTTTCATCTTTCACAGAATAGTAGCACAACTGATGAAGAATCTAACTCAAAGTCACCATCTAAACAATAACTTATGATGAAATGGAAAAATGAAATGCCTGCATGTTTATTGATCAGGAATACATGCTCTGCGGAAGTAATTGTTAAACCTAGATGAATCAAGATGAAAGGCCTATGCTGTCACCTTAAGCTCAATGTGAAATACTGAGTAAAATAAAACCACTGTCTGTTCTCTGCAAGTAGCACCTTGGATATTTGAGATGGTTTTAATCCTGCAAGTGGGTTAACAATGTCCAACATAACCAAGTCATGGACAACTATGGTCAAGGAATAAATTGGGGGAAGGGGAAGGAGGTTTCATGAAGGTTCAGATAGTCCATAGTGTTAATGTTATTTTTTGGTTAACCCCATTACTGCTGCCATTGGTTGGCAGGAAATCTCCAGAGTGCAAGGGCTGAAATTTTGGATCAAGCCGTATTAAACATTTATTTTGTAAAACAAATTGACATTGGGCATGGATGAGACTTTTGAAGACAATGGAAGACATTTCTTACTTGTCCTATAACCTCATCTTAGAGCTACAATATTTTGCCTTTTATGGGTAGAAGAGTAGAGTGTTTATTAAAGGGTTGTGATCTTAAAAGTTCAAGATTTGTTACATATTTTATGCATAAAGCCTTTTGAAGAGGTGAATGTTTCGAAGTCCATGTCATACAATCTTTGAGGTGATAGTGACAATGGAACTTAACCAACATTAAAGATGCCAACCACTCAATTAAGAAACTTCTGGACACCTACATGGGAATCTGCCTTATACTAGAAAATAATATTATGGGGAGAAAATCAGTTCAAATTAACTTAAGGTTGTTGTATACCTCCTTTGAATCAGCTTGTTCACAAGATAATAGACGGAGTACGTTGTTTGCTCCATTGAAACCTGAAGGAACTATTTTGAAGTAAACTTTGCATCTCTCTAGCAGGTAGTTCCACTTAAGTTCAGTCTTCCTCTGTTCAGTCAGCTGAAGAAATTCTTCCTCCTGATGTCAAAGAGGAAAAAGTGGTTTGCATAAGATGTTTTACTGAGCTGGAAAATTTCCTGTTGATAATACCCAATAAAACAATGTCTGCCAGTTTCATACAAAATGAGGTAGTCTTCCCTTGTTGGTAAATTTTTTTATACATGGTAGATACCCCTTTGGCCAATAAAGGTATTTCAATTAGGGCTGCGACGGTTAAACGGTTAACCGACCGATCGATCGGTTAAACGACCGCCAAATGTTGTTTCGTTTAACCGTTTTTGCATCCTAATAAATCTGTCGCCGCAGTTCACCATTATACCTAAACTCGTTTATGCAGTAAACCGCAGAAGTTGCTTGCCCAAAACCACGTAACAATGGGTAAACTTTGGATGAAAAATTACAAAAGGTTTAAAAACAGACCTTTATAATGTCAATTGCACGGTCTGCATTGCGTTGCTTTGACTGGTATATCGATCCGTTCGCCCCATGATCTGGGAGTGGTTTGCCGAAATAAAGTGACAATAAACTCTTTCACGAAACTTTTGAAAAGGATTAAAATTATCAAGGGTGCAGGGATTAAACTATGCAGTACACGCTACAACAATCCACCATACCTTTTTAAAGTTTGTCAATGTCATTCCCTTTCATCTAATGATAAAGCACTCTCTAAATGTGCTTTACCTTTAAGCTGTAGGAAACTGAAGAAATTTAACTGAGACTAAGATGAAGGAGAGAAAATAACTTTTTGTGTTTTTGCCATGCCAGTAGTCAGAAATGGGGTGGTAGTGGGTGGGAAGTGGATGATGTGTGGTTCAGACAAACCCAACCTGGCTTTTGTTACATATCAAGTAATAATTGCTTTTTATACCATAGTCACATATACTTAATGCTTTTTGTAGCACCATAACATTGCAATGCACAGTATACATGTACATGTTTCATTTCAACATATATTACACAAGTAAATGTTATGTCAAGTCCCTGCAGTACAAAGTATGCTTCAACTTCAAAATTTTCTCCCGCAACCCTCACCAGGCTTTGCAACAGAACCCTACTGGACTGTAAGGGAGTCGCTTGGAACTCATGTGAACAACTCTTGTACAGACTCTAGTAACAGGTTAGAGGACTTCCTGAATTGTTGGTGTAAAGTAATAGAATGGAATAAAGGATTGCCTCTTACTGTGCATCCCAGCATCTCCTGTGCTACTTTTCCACCAAGGTATGTTCCAGTGATTGTGCCTGTGTGATCCGATAGGTTGACCCTCATGTCAAATATCAGAGTAGTTTCAGCAGTGTCAGCCAAAGAAAAAGGACACGAAGGGTTGTTACAAATTCCTGTGTCTTTGTGGACCCGATACTTGCATTTTGAACTGGGGAAATATTTTGTATAGAAACAAATATTAAACAATGTGTGGTCTTTATATGTACTTAATGAATTGATCGCTTTGATGGATTATCACTTCCCTGTTTCTGGTTAATTGAAATTTAATTAAAATAAGGAAGAGTACCTTTTGAGACCACATTTGAAAATGCTCTCAGAAATGTCATTTAAGTTACTATTGAATATTTACAAGGTAGCATGCCTAAGAGTCCCACCTCTTTTCACTAAAAATTTCAAGTATGTAAATACAAACCATCGCAGAGAGGTCACATTCATTACAGGTCCATCCACATCAAAAGCAGTCAAGAATGCGTATGTCAATCCGTACTCAACCTGACATAATGTTTCACTTATTTTTTGTTGGAGTTGAGCAATGTTATATACATCTTTGATTGTTGACACTTCAAAGGGAAAACAAAATGAAAGAAAGTATGAGTAAAAAGAGTAGTTTAAAGGATATTTTCAAGTTAAAACAAGGATTATGATTGCTTCTTATTTTGCCCTGCTAATAGATTTAGCATACCATGTGTGCTAGGGCTAAATTACTGGTTTACCAACCATCACACAATGAGGACCCCACAACCTAACTGTGCTCTTTGCCAAAGAAAATAAACACCATAAAATGAAGACTCTGATAGTTGGAGAATTCACACAAGGTTCCACTTTGATAGATCCAATACTATTGTGAACAACAATCATCATGCACATGGATACCTTTCTCCTCCCTCTCCATTACTCCCAATTACCTTACATTCTCTCTTCCAACACAGAAACACAAATTAAACCTCTTCTGATGTAATGAGCCCAACTTTTAATTAATACTTGATTAATGCCTATTAACTCAATTCATGTCCATTCTAGTCTTCAAACGTGACGTGACGTCACAGTTGTTGCTAGGAAAGGCCGTCGGTGAAATCACTACATAGCAACGCAGGTCGCTTGCTGTCGCGCAACTAGTACTGTCGTTATGTCGTAGTGTTTTCAACAACATTAAGAATATCTATGAAAATACAAAATGTCTTACTCATATACTGATCTTGATTTTGATCTTGATAGTATTCTACACAAGTCTCCCTATGGGGGCTGTTGACGTGTGGTCCTCCAATGGCCGGATTAGATGTACTTTTCCAGTAGCTGCTTGAAGGATAGCACACTAGGGGCAGATTTGAGCTCTAGTGGAAGTTTTTTCCACAAGGGGATGGTTCGCGGACAGAGCGAGTATTTACAACAGTCTAGGCCGGTAAGTTGTTGCTGTTTGCCAAATGTACAGATCATGCATCAGATGACATTTTTTAACTTTTACACAATAATAAGGGAACATGAAAATCTTTCAGTTCTTGCTTGAGCTGCAAAGTTTCACACCACTTACAAAAGCATTATAATTACAGTGAACAATTTTCTTTCTGTAAAGGTGTATTTGTAAAACTCACAGTTTACCACTGATGATGTGTAGTCATTGCTTTGGTCATCATCAAATTCAATGGACTTTCCATACTTGTACAATGTGTGAGCTTCTTTTGTGTCTTCAGCAAGAGAGAATGTGAAATGAAGTGAGTTATTTACTATCAACTAGTTCAGGACAGAAATCAGGCATTTATGATCATATTTTGGTAAAAGAGACTTAAACTAGACAATTAAGTGAAAACCAATTTATCAAAACTTGATAGTTCTGGTGCAGAAACAAAGGATGTACAGTAAATTCTAAAATTTGTCATTCCAAAGCCTTAATGTGGAAAGTTATTAATACAGCAAAGAATTAAACAAAAAAAGTTATAATTCAATGCACAGACTTACCAGGATTAGTGGTGAAGATAGATTTACCAGTCACTGTCAAAGTCATTGTATGTCGAAAGTCATCAAACTTGGCTAGTACATCTACAGCAAATATCACTGCAAAAGAGAAGTACAAGGACACTGTTTAGGCAATATCCACAATAACCAGTCACCAGCAAAATAGCGGTAAAGTGAAATGGCAACCTGAACCATACATACATGGTAAAATGTTTCCAAGCTAAAAACAAATTAAGCAGTTGGAGGGAAAATTTGTGATCAATCTTACCAGTCTCTTTATCCATCCAGTTGTGTTGTGCATATTCAATGATTGGCTCATCCCACCTGTCAATGCAAAAAGTGAAAGTCTAAACAGGAGGTAAGAACCTGAAGCAATTTTATAATGAATCTTTTACACAAAAGTGGAAAGGTCATTTGAAGTCGTTGACAACTGTAACAGGTACTGAGCATTTTAGGTGACATGTACAATAATTGGTTTAATTTGAAGGCTATGCAGCCAGATTTACTATACAAGGTTTATTTAGCCACTTCAAAAACGAAAGAGATCTTCTCATGTGAAAGTATATGGGCATGCTTAGTTTTTTCAAAATATTTCATGAAAATCAATAAACATGTAGTCACACCCAATCTATGCTTGCTGATTTCAGTGTTATTACATGCATTAATTGCATTTAATTATTAAATGTGATGGAGACTGTATGTGTCATCTTCTTCTGTTATCAATAGTTTTAAAACTTACATGATCATGGCCATAGAGGCACAAGTTTCATCAAAAAGTTTCACTTCACATCTTTTGACATGTTTTCCTGCCTTAGTAACGATATCCTTTGGTGAACCCATCTACCAGCAAAAGTAAAAACTTTTTAATGCTTAGATACAAAAGTGGATGATATTTATTTGCAAATCTATGAGTGATATAGGTTTACTCAATTTTCATATCCATACTTGTAAGACTTCTGAAACAATATGATGTTTAATGCTTAATTTGCTGATTATATCTTGCATCTTCTTACAAGTGATGTCTCAAACATTTGAGGTGATTAATAACATTCTGTGAAAACATTAATTTGTGGTAAACAAGGTAGCTAAATACATGTTGTACAGACAGAAAGGTATAAAGAAGGCCTTGAGAATAATTGCAGATCACTGTTTTTTATCCTTACTGGTACAAAACATAAATGTGAAACCACAAAGTAGTAAAAGAAATGAAACTTAACAGGCTCAGTTTTTGAATTAATTTATGGAAAGATGGTGAACAGACTGACAGAACTGTTCACTTACCTGTTTGATCATGGCCAAGATGTTAACATTCTGCTGGTTCAGATTCTGACCATTGGATAATATCTCACAAAGATTATGAAACTCTTTACTGTCACAGACAGGTATGTGAGCTAAGTTTGAGAACCTGTTTGTGTCCCAGCTTCCACAAAGTTCAATAGAAGAATGTAACTCACTGAAGCTTAGCTGGAAATGACTGTTGAATAATTCAGAGTAAAATGAAATCATTGCAATTGCCTATAGCAGCCTAGTATATTTCCAAATTTTCCTGAATGTCATGACAAAAAATGCAACTAAATATTGAAACTGCATCTTTGATAATTGGAATGTAATTAACACATAAAATTGGAAAAGGGCATAAATTTGAGCTAAAAAATAACAATGGGCTCTCCCAAAAAGGAATATTTTGGCATCTTGTCCCACAACAGACCTTATGCATATAATGTTGCAGAGCAGAAAGTGCTCCCTCCTTTAGAGGCAAGTGCCTATCATTTCAAGGGAAACCAACAAATGCAGACAGCTGATTTGTGAACCAATTGGATATGCGCACAAGTCTACTACACATGCATGTGAAGTCTACGTTGTGTGTGCAGAGTGCTTCATTGAATTGCCTCCAAAATGATGTTGCCTAACGTGAATGCATAAGATCTATTGCAGCTCTTGAATTTTTTATTTGGTCAAAGTATCAGTGCAGCTTTATGCAAATTCCCATTTCAACATCCATTGACCAATTATCAATTTACATCTGTCTTCAAAATTTGTTAATTTATCCTCCAGTCCAGATTAGCTATGTCATAGCAGCACAAAGTGTGACAAAGAAAAAGGTCACAGGAAAGTTAAATTAGGTTTTGGATTCAAGTATACCTAACATCTAAAATACAAAAACGTGCACAGGTTGAATAATGACTAACATTGTTCTAAATCCCACCTTAATATCTTTTCAGTTGATGAGACAAAAAATATCAACTTCATCAACCTAATTTGATAAAGTCAATCATGCAAAAATTTCTGTGCATTCGTTGCACTACTGGGTCTGCTTTTATTTTCCTCTGAATAAAATGTTTTAGTGACTTAGGAAAAGTTAGTCTTTTCTTGTACTTTTTTTGGTGAGAGGATTGGGGTTCTTGATCAAGTCACTTTATGACAAAAAACCAGTGATCATGTTTGTGAAAAAAGGTGCAGTAGCTTTGTGAAAATCTAAGAAAAACAAAGGTGGTAATCTGAGTTGCACAAGAGTAACACCACAAGTAATTGTATAATCTACCGTTTTCATTTTAGTAAATAAAGATCAACACCTGATATCTCAGCACTGGGATGTTCTGTGAATGAAGGAGTTAGATCAATGGGATTGTTTTTTAATAACCTTTGTAACAGACACTTCTTTTAATGAGGTATACTGGAACATCTTGTTGAAATGGTCTATTTTCCTAACTCAGCTATCTATAAATCTTCCCTGCTGTATTTAAAAACAATGTCTCAATGTTGCTTTGGTATATACAAAGAGCTACATTAAGTTTATACAGGTCTTAGAGTTGGCAAGTTACTAGTATGATTGATGCAGGCTATCTTTGTTGAAACTACCTGTGACTCTGGCACTACTATATATATATATGGCCATAACATATATGACACTGAGCTTTTGTTTAGAAGCACAAATATTTTCAAATATTTTTCATGAATTAAATGTATTAAACTCACCTTGGAGTCCATGGATGATATCTTTCTTCATTTTCAGTATTTGGTTTGGGCATGATCTGAGGGTTATGAATCCTTACTGCAGGAGTGAGATGATTGAGAACATATTTGTTATAAAAATGACACTGGAGATTTTCACAAAATAGTAAAATGGTTATTTCGGAAATTTGCAAGCACTTTCTCTCCAGTGGGAAATATCATCATCCACATCTTCATCTTTCCTGACCTCTGTTTCAAAATGTCATCAAAACCAAGCTTCTGAAATTTAAGTGCACATACCCTTTGAACATTTCATTTGTTAAATAGGGAAAGGTATTTTAAGAAGCTATTTGTAATGTGGACTTGATTTGTCAGACGGCCTTACCAATATCTCCAATACGATATTTACGAGCAAGTTCTTTGATGAATGATTTCCGTCCCCAGCAGCTGATATTAATGAAGTCCACAGGAGAGTCTCTGAGTGTGAAATTAAAGACAGCTCTTTCAGCCCCTGGGTCTAAAAGCAAAATGTAAGAAATGCACAGTATATGACATTTTTACTTTTTTTCAAGTTTTTGTGAGATTACAATTTTATTTTGACATTTATATTGTGCAAAGGATGTGATACCTACTTTGCTCAAATCAAATCACTTCCCAATATACCTATGACCTAATACCATAAGGTGGGGTACTTACTGGTTTTGCTGGCTATAACACGTGGAGTTTGCTTTGCCAATATGATGCCAATCAAATTCTGCAAAGACATATAAGAGAAGTGGTAACTACTTCAAATTAGTTTGGGAGATCACTTCAGATCTTTGATATATATTTCCCTACGGATTTTTTTAGCAAAAATTGGTATTTGCCAACTATTTAGCTTTGTGGATCAATCACCTTTTGTCCTTTTTCAGAAAAAGGATATACAAATTTTAATGTGTAAACATTATGTGCACGAATTTTTAAAAAAAAAACAAAATTATTCTCTTACTATACTTCTTTACGACAGAAATGAAGATACAGCTCTGAAGACAAAATAAAGTATCCATTTACAAAGCCAATTTACAGCCTTTTAAAGTACAAAGCATTGGTAAAGCATACATACCACGTCTGGAGTTTGAGGCCACAAGTCTTTCAGGGCTGTTACAGTATCCGTCGTCATGCTGGATCTGGGTGCTTTGACAGAAATTGCAGTTCCATCAGGCCATGCTGACTGAGTGCCAAACTCAGATGGCATGTTGTTCGCCCAAGACATGGTTGCATTCAGCACAGCCTATGGCTCAGCTAAAGATTTTATTACTGTTGAAGATAGATGAAGTAAATTACGACACTTTTTCCATTGTAGCTTTAGCACCCTGATACATTTCAAAAGCTGGTCTGCATGACTAGTCATATCAAATAGAAAAGTCACCTGAGTAGAAAACTGTTTCTCTTAACAGTACCAGCGAGCACCATGGCATTTTTTGGCAGCCATATCATTTTCAGTCATATGCAAAGTTGGAAATTGCAGTGCAAATTAACATGAGTCTCTTAATTAAACCAAGTCTCAATATTAAACTGCCACCCTAGTAGCATGCAATGCTAATCTTTACA
The DNA here is from genome assembly GCA_029531755.1 of Holothuria leucospilota. Taxonomy (NCBI): domain Eukaryota; kingdom Metazoa; phylum Echinodermata; class Holothuroidea; order Aspidochirotida; family Holothuriidae; genus Holothuria; species Holothuria leucospilota. Next base: position 14,697,180 of record CM055968.1, on the reverse strand, counting down.
TTCCATGAGAACACTGCTCGTTGTGCACCCACCTGCACACTACTGGTGCTGGTGCTAGCCTGGTGGCAGATATGATCTCTCAGTTTTGAAGCTCCCATCCCAGGATTAAATTTGATTCAACTTCCATTCAACTTTTGCCCAAAACACATTCAACTTTGAATGGAGTTTACTGGTTTTGAATGGTTCTAACTGGTTTAAAATTTATGACAAATGGTTTTGAATGGTCATCTTTAACAAGTTTAATGGTGTTAAATGGTTTTACCCCAGTTTGAATGGAAAAGTGTCCAAAACACATTCAAAAATTGAATGGAAACATTCAGGACCATTCACATTTTCTCAAATGGAATTTAATCCTGGGATACCAAGGTGCAGGTGCATGGTTTGGTAAGGATACATTTGTTCATGAGGAAACCTTTGGGCTGAATCCATGAGGAAACCATTGGAAATGAGAAAAGTCATGAATATGACCAATAACAATTGAATGTGTGGTATTGATTGTCCTATCTTTATCATCATGAGCATGCCTTAATATTATTGACTGAAGTGGTTGCATACTTAATTATGTACTGCAGTGTATAGATGAGTTGGGAAACTTGATATGTAATGCATGCTGGGAAGGAAAGTGTTCCACAACAGAGACTGCATCATGTGCAAGATAGATACTTTATATAATCATGTACAGTTTTTGAGTTAAAAACTATGGTTCTAGACATCAGTCACGAGTCAGAGAATTTTTTTACGTGGAAAAGGTCTTTTTGAAGTTAATCTTCTTAACATGGACCGAAAAAGTTGGACAGCATAATGGTAACTTAATTATGAAAGACAATAAAAAAAAGTCGCTCAAAGCCTTTGTATCCATGCGAAAATTCAGTGGACTTGATCTGTGGTACTACAATGGTACAGCAAAATCTAATTTCCCTACATGTCTATTCCCTGCTGTCAATATGCATGGTAACTGATTCAAGAATTAGAAGTTGAGAACACTTTTCCATAATTGCAGCAGGTTGTGTGGGCCAAAATTTCATAGGTCAGCTCTGATGCCTATTAAGACTCAGTAAATTTGGCAAATCCCCCCCCCCCCTTCCTCCTGGCCCATATTTTACAGTGTTTTATATCACACTTTTTATATCTATCCATCAGCCCCATTTACTGAAGTTCATTTAGGTGCTTAATATTAATAGCTAATTTGACATTACATAATGTGGTTAGGTAAGGTTAGGATAGCTGTAAACTGCACATTTCACACAAAACTGCACCTTTAGTTTAGTTTACAACTGTGTTGGTGACAGGAAAAAGTGAAGCTCTAGTTGGCGGAAGCTACAAACTTCTAAGTATTTTAGAAACTTCAGAAGACCCATTTGCTTTCAGTGTCTGTGACGTATGCATGGGAAATACTGTTATCACAATGTTGACTGGAACTTAAATATGGCAGACTTTAGGGGCCTAAAAGTTTATAAAAGCCGTGTTGCATGCGTTGCAGAAGTAGATGCCTATCTAATGACTTAACTGACTACCGCTTTTGAAAGCTGGTGCACATCAGCCAACATTTTTGTTTTGGGAGGGAGAATAACAGGACAAAGTGGAAAGGTGGGAACTAGGGAGGATTTTTGGGAATATTCTGCCCAATGTAGGAGGGTTGGGAGCTCTGCATGCATCAAACTTTGTGCACTGCCAAGTTTCATGCACTCCTAAAAATAATTCCAAATTACCATAACAATGCACTAGTAAAAGCAGTTGGCTATTAGACAAGTGCTGTACACAACCTATTTTTGACAAATATGAACACTCAAAACCTGATACAGTTTACTTAAATTCTGTATAAGTGTTGTACTCTATACAACTTGGCTGGTTGACTCAGGTTAATCCACATTTCTGTGGCGTAACTCCTTGTTATTTAAACTCATCTGTTCTCATTCAAATTCACCCTTCATGTCCTGGGCTATGTTTCATTGATCTGTAATGTTGTATATCCTATTGAAATCAAAACTTAAAAGTGGTAGGCAGTCGCCCCAATCAGAATTAGTAAGCCCCGTCAATCTTGTTCATGAATGGCCTATTTTGATCATGTGACAAAGGTTTTGTTAGTGAAGTGTGAAATTAATGGAGAATTTCTCCTTGCATTTCCTATTGTTTATAATAGTTATGTTCAAAACATCTTCAGAGGTGCTTGTAATGCAATAAGAGAGTTTGCTAATTTTTCAAAGCAAATTTTTGGGCGACTGCCTACTGCGTTTAAGATCAAGTGTAACTCTTTATGGGAAAGGGCCGCCATTTGTAGTCATCACACTCATTTGGTACTAAATTGCATAAAATTGTTGGGAGCAAGCATAGGCTTACAATGAACATGTCATTCTTTAAGTGTTTGAAGTGGTGCAAAATTTGGCAGTTTCATAATCTTGTTAGCAGCACAGATCAAAATGATGTAAAAACATAAATTCAGGGGTAAAATTTTTAATTTCATTACAATGAAATTCACACTTAATCAGGGCTTAAATTTAGCACTCGTCCGATCGTCCGTGACGGGTAAAACTTGCATCGGACAACCACTTTCTCTCTTTGAACTTGTCCGATGGACGAGTAGATTTTATTTGTAACTGAATAGTTCCCTACATCAGCAGGAAAGTACGTCATAAAAATCCCCTTAAGAAGTGGCATTGAGACAATGGTATTGGCTACCATTCATCATTGTACCATGCCAATAAATATGGAAAAATGCAGAATTTAAAGTAAATGTTTGTTTTCTATGGCAGAGACAGGAAATAGAATTGTTCATCTCTTGTTCGTCACTTTTATTCGGACAACAAAAAACTATTTCGGACAACCTAAATTTAGCTTCAGGTTGTCCGATGGGCAACCTGAAAATTTCCTTAAAAATCAGGCCTGCTTAATTCAAGATATAAATTTAAGTTGATCAAATCGGAATAGCCACCTATGGGAGATTCCCATCCATCCATGCTAACAGGTAATGTGAAGTGAAACAAAATAAGGAGGGATGATAGTTGGCATTAGAAAAATCTGCCCCTTGAAACTGGGCGTCATGACTTGGTCGATATATAGCATCACAACTTGGCTGCTTTTTAACGAAAGAAAACGGCAAACAACAAACTGACCCTGGTGTTTCTACCAGCTATTCACAGCCCAAAAAAAGATAAGGGGTGTACCTCATTGCTGAAAATATCAAGAAATAATGCTCGTCTGCAATGATAAGCATGCTATTCGTTAATTTTGGAACATGTAGTACCTATTTGATATGTTTTTTGTCTCAAATATCAATAATTAGTCAGATTATTGAATTTTATTTGACAGATTGTTGAATTTTATTTCCTTGCATAACTTAACTAAATCTGAACCGATTTTCATGGTTTAAAATTCATTTGGTAACTAATTTAGCCACTGAATTCAATTCTAGTCACATCATACGTGGAAATACAAATCAATCCTTAAAAATCTACTGAAGGCGGATGCCCAGTGTCTTCAGATTAACCACAAAAATGTGTCACTACACCACTGGATTCAGAAACCAAGGTCAAAGTTCAAATGTACAGAGTTCAAGCCGACAAAATTGGTGGACATGCCTAATTGACATGTATAGACAGGCCTATATGGCACTGAAGCCTAGGTCCAGCCAGGGAGCTATTATCCGAATGGAGATAGCTTGCCAGAACTTCCAAGTGCAAGGTCACCTAACAATCATTCTTGCTCTTTAGACTTCTATGAGAACTAAGCTGGATTAGAAAGTTAACACAAAGGGATGTGTCATCGGCTACATCTGGAGTAGAACTATGGCGAATCTATCCATTACCATTGCCTGAAAACTAAATATATTTTACATTTTTATATAGACATAATACTGAGGTAATGTGATTCACCCCTCAGTCGTGCTGGTAACTGACAATAGTGGTTTAATGATGGACATGAGCATCACACTGTCATTGGTCAATTACCCACATTTGACTGACAATGCCAGGGTGGGGGGTAGTGGGGTGCATCATTCAATGAATAAGGGTATAACTTCTGGCACCCGCCTCCAATTTAAACATAAGCAACTGTCTAGTAGAAGAACACTTTCAAGACGGAGCCACAGTAGCCTGCGCCGAGTTTCAATTGCTTGAGGTAATATTGAAAAATAAACAGTGTGTGACTGTGAACCTAATTAGGAACACAACTGACTGTCTAAGCCATCGATATCACTACTAACCAGAGTGGTGCTCTTATTGTTGAATGAATGCCAATCAAAGTACAGTCACCAACTGGATTCAGAACTATGGGTATATGGTGACCGTCGACTGTGCGGACCCGTCAAGTGCACATCTAGCATTACATACCATATAAAAAGCTTGCAATGGTAGGGTTCCTTAAGTGCGCATTCGACAGTCAACACACTATATATGTCTAAATATATTTGGGGGGATGCCATAGCTCCCTTAAGCCCCTTGTTACATTATAAGTAGAGGTGAATGTCGAAAGGTGATACATAGTTCATCAAATTGAAAGCACTAAATAATGGGCCTAGGCCTAAGTCCTTGTAGGCCTTATCAAATATTAGCATATAAATGCTATCTCCATTCAGACGAACAGCTCCCTGGTCTAGCCTGATCCACATGGCTATGGGTATAGGCCTACTGGAAAGTTTGAACAGTTTCTGTACAGATCTGTGGTATATCAATATATGTGGGCTAAATATTTTGTCATGCATGGTGCATGGCCCATAATCTAGGCTAGTCCTCAGTAAAGGCCCGTGTATAGCTGGTCGCCGATAGCTCCCTATACACGGTCCTTACTCCGACTCATTGAAAACCCGGGGTCTTCGACCAGCACAGTGCTGGTCGAAATTGATTTTCTTCTTATTGCAAAGTTAGGACCTAAAGTCTTAATAAACTACCATAACTTTTCCTTTCCATGCCTTACACTTATATTGCAGTTGTTTTTTATCACTTTAAACCTTGGAAAAGTTCCGAAAATTTGAAATAAAATCATCAACTTGGCCGCTTCTTAACAATTTACTGTAGCACTCGAAATATCTGTTGACATCTGAATGCCATGTGCGTAACATTGTGATGTCACGCACAACATTTTGATTACTGTAGTTCCTATGCATACACATGGCAACTGCCTCTGCAGGCATCCTATACTGACGTAATGACGTAGCTAGTTAGCATACTGTTGTAAACAAAGTTCCAAAGTCACACAGTAAATTTTACAGGGCGAAAAAGTTGCTGATTTTTTTTCATATTTTTGGCACTTTCCGGAAATTCTCAGGGATCCAGAACAGCTGCAATACTCTTGTAAGATCTGGAGAAGAAATTCCTGGTTGTAAATTAGGATTTTTCTTTCAGAATTTGCTGTGAGAAGACAGAAAATTTCAACCATTACACAGACGGCCGATCCCCCCGCTATTTTCAACAGTCGGCGTAAGGACTGTGTATAGAGAGCTGTAGGCGAACGACCACAGTCCTTTACTGAGGACTAAATCTAGGCTAGGCTGCCTGAGAAGAATAGTTATTCCTGTATTTATAGGCCTCTAGAGGCCAAGTTGCACATGATGTCAGCCAAAAGGTTGCCGATCGCCTGATCAGAAACTGAATTAAAGTGTACAGTGAGCACTCGGTGAGTGACTACAAAAAGCTTTCTCTTCTGAGGTCCAGGCCTAGCCTATGCAATAATTTTGAATAGGCCTAAAGGCCAAATTATGTTAGGCTAAGTAGGCTACTGTTAGGCTACACGTAACGTTTGGGTCAGCCTTGCTTAGCCTAGGCCTACATTAGGATAGGCCAGCCCAAGTTCTCAAGCACGTAGGCCTAGGCTACACTTTGTTCCCTGAACTTGTATAGCCTAGGAAGCCCCCAAAGCGACCAAAATACTAGGTCAGCAAACTGTGGCCTAAGGATAGGCCTAACCCATAGAACCCCTTTCAAGTTTTATTTCTATTCTAGACTATAGCTTAACCTAGCCTAGGGTACCTAGGCCTAGGCCTAGTTCTCACGTACACTTTGCTCCCTGAACTAATATACTAGGTCAGCAAACTCTGAACTGCGGAATAAGCCTAACCTAGCCTAGGCCTAATTAGGCTCGGGCTAGGCCTAACGTTAGGCTTTTTTGTTCAAAACAGTAAAATCTTCAGCTAGTACAGTGACGTTAATCTTGCACATTTAGAGTGTCAAAACAAAACTTGCACACTAATTTTGTTGGCCTGGGATCGGACTCGACGTATGGAGATGGACTTTTCACTACTCACCGTAAAGTTCATTCCGCAAAAACGAAGAACTTCATGACAGCAGGTGCGCTGTCGTACATGCACAAAAGTAGTGTTGCCATTGGCAATGCAAATGACGATTTAATCCTTCCCGCTTTGATATCTTTGCGTTGTGATTGGACAAAAGTAAGTATTGAATATTCAAAACTGCAAACACCTCATATACAGAAGCTAAAAAGTACCATACTGCGCAATACAACGCTGTCATGAAGTTCTAATGAATTGGCCTGAGAAAACTGATGGAAACCTCGGGAAATGTCTGGAGAGCGATAAGGTCATAAGTAAGCCCTCCAATGGATTTGAAACTCACGCAAAGTAAAAATTTGGACAGAAAAAATGTTCATCTGGCCTGTCATAGATTTGGAAGAGGTAGGAAATCACCAAAAATGTAATTCATGGGCAGGGAATGGTCGTAGCAGTGCACATGCAGCTGTCATCGACCACTCAACTGAGTAACTGCTACCTATTTTTCTTCTTTTTCTATGCAGTGGCCAATAAAAAAGACGTGCGAAATCAAACAACGGTTGCCATGATTGCAGAAGGTCAATGTGCTCGCCCCATGTACGATAGACAGTATAGATAGGCTTATATCCACTTCGGCAGTGTGATGCGTGTTAACCAGGAAGATGTTACTGTAACAGCAACCTGGGTTAACCTATGGTTCGACTGCGACTCGAAGCAGAAGCTGTTACGCCGTAACAGCTCCCTGCTCGAAGCAACTGACCACGAATGCTTGTAACCAGTGCTTCCACATTCTGAATTAATTTTTTCCCAAATAGAATCCAAAATTTCCTGAAATCTGCTTGGTATTTCCTGAAATTTTTAGTATTACGCTTTTTTATTCTACTTTAATAGTAAATCGTTCAATACAAAGCTGCTTTACCCAAGAACATCAGTGGCGTAGCCAGGTTTTTTGTCAGGGGGGGGGGCAAGAGCACCAAGATTCCCCCAATTAGTGATCTGCTTCCTAATAATCGGTGTTCTCCGCAGGTCAAAATTTTGTCCGGGTGCTTTTCCTCTGACCTGGCTGATGTGACTGATCGCCGTCCTGGGGGAGGGGTCTAACCCTCCCCTTTGGAAAATTTTTGCTCATATAAGGTGGGCTAGATGCAAAATGGTACCACATTTGGTGCTAAATGTAAACTGAATACATCACCAAGAATTCCTATTTTTTTAGGAAGCTTTTTTATCTTGCTTGTCTTCAGGTCTTGGTGAATTTTTCTTGAGTCCTACTGGTAGATCAGAATCACAATGGGTGAAGTACAGTAATTAAGTGAACCCTGGTACACCTTTCCCTTCATCAGTTCACCAAATTAACACCATAAAGAGCAAATTTTACGAAGACCTGCCCTTGTAGCAGAGTATAGCACTTGACCACTGACCCATTCTAACAAACTGCTTATACCACAATGCTGCTGCTTTAATTATCAAGAAACATTGGAAGTATACAGTAAAAGGACAGAGTCCCTTGTCAGAGGTCCAGAGATCCCATGCTGTATAAAACATAGTAAAACATAACTAGTACAACTATAAGCATGGAGTCATCATTCCATCTCTGAAAACCTTAATGAGGACTGGTTGTGCCAGTGTGGCATATACTTTTAAATAAGTAAAGTGTACTGGTTGAGAAATTAAAAATTTTACCAGATCATGCGCAAATTTCACCATATATTCACTTTCAAAATTTCCCCCAAGATTTTTCCGGAGGGGGCAACTCGCCCCCCCCCCCTGCCCCCCGGCTACGCCACTGAAGAACATAAACACGAATCAAAATAATTTAATATGAAATAGAATAACAGAGGAAAATATTCTCTCGAATTTCAAGATAAGGAATTTTGTCCTTCAAATTACTACACTTCCCGAAATTTCCCTAAATTATCCCCTTCCCGAAAATTTCCCGAAGAGCACCAAGATTTCCCGAATTTTGAGTAATTTCGGGAAGAGTGGAGACACTGCCTGTAACTCACCCCGACAAGTATTCAGGTTTAGTAGTATTACATTCCAAAACGGCTTTTATTTCGCAAAAAAGTCGGACATGTTGTCTCGTTTCATGACAATCAATTGTGCAATACTGTACTTCTATATTCCCGACAGCCTTGATTTCTTCAATGACTTTCCAAATGGGCAGAAAGTGAAGAAGAGATCACTAACTGATACAGAACCCTTAATTTGTGATTACTTTCTCAACCTTATAGAACAATTCCCCGACACACAGAGTAGTTTTCCAGTACAGATAAATCTAGGAGCGATTAGGTCTCTGGTTAAATATATACAGAGCAATATTACGACCCGACTTTTAATTTAGGCTACTTTAGATAAAACGTTGTGATCATAAAATTTCCCGACATTTCTGTAGTACCCTAAATTTTTTTTTTTTCGATAAAATAAATAATTGCAAAAAATAAAGTGGCCTTTTTTCTCGACGGCCGAAAAATTTTCCGACAGTCAGCACATTGAAAATTTCTGGGGGAGGGGTGTAGTACCCCAGTAGGGACGCCCCTGCAGTCAAATTTTGAATCGTCGGAGATGAAAATTAATAACTCAACGATCTTTTACAATGAACATAGGTCTAGTGATGTTTGCAGAAATTGGAGTAAGAGGTGCAGATACCCTTTACGGCTCTGACATGTGTATACGTGCCATGCAGACAACACTCTCACAAAGTTCGCACAAACATTTTAAGTGGTTGTATTTGCATTATGCGCAGCATCTCGCCTTCTTTCGTAAGTTTTCACTCAATTAAAAACCTTGCAGTCATGGTACATGTTTTATGCACATCCTATGAATAAGTTTATGAGCTCATTTCTTGTTTGTATAATGTGCATATTTCAAACTTCTTATGCATTTGTTAATACATTACACATTATGTTTAATGCACTCTCAATGATTTAAGACAAGGCCCTGGTTGGGCATGGAATAGTGGCATCAAGGTCAGTTGAAATCTGCAGGACTACAAACCAAATATAGAGACATGGATTACATGGACTGCCTCTTTTCACACGGTCCAAATCTGCATGGGGGTGGGGGAAGTTTTCATATATTTGCTATTGTGTGAAAAAAGAAAGCTAACGGCATCAGGCCTGGTAGTAGAAGACCTTCACATTAAAAGAGGGCTGTGTATTATATTACTTGGTTTGGACCTAGCTTTGGCAATTCATTTCACAGGTGACATGAAGTGGATTTGGGTGCAATCAAAAGCCTTGGCTATATGTTACGTGAAGCAGAGCAATACTATTCAAAGGAATTGATTTACAGTTTTCACAGAGACAGGCCCGTAGCCAGGAATTCTTACATAGGGGGGCACCGGCACCTCATAGGGGGACATTGAAGAAGATAATTATGTTTGTAGACAGTAGCGCCAACATATGATTACAGTTTGCGGGAACTACAGGGGATGATATTTCAAGCTTACCACAGACAGCTTAAAGTTATCGGTTTTACGTGTGCACATACGCGCGAAGCGCGTGAAAATTTCACTCTTGTGATGAACATTTTCGCCTCCTTTTGCAATACAAAGACGTGGAAAGTCTCCACAAGTGAAGGGAACAAGACTATGATCACGATGATGCTTCTTCAGCTTCGCAAGCGCAGGTGAAGAGTTGAGTACTTTGGGAACGGCGAGGGGACCAGGAGCTGCCATTAGGCAGTCTTGGTGTGGCCCAGTATGATTTTGTTAGGACCCAGAGGGAAATTCCCCAAATGTCTGAGGAAATAGCAAAATGGGAACACTAATATGGAGCTTTGAGCAGGACTTTGAATGACAGTGAGAGCACACCAATCTCTTCACAGTTCACAATTCAGATGGTCATTATTGTATTTCTACTTTGAAAGAAATTTAGCATGAACAGAAAAAATAAATTTTGGAATAAATTTGGGTACGATTAAATTTAGCTTCAAATCATATAGTCATCGCGTTACGAATGTTACTCAAGTTACTAGATTACTACATGAAAACCCCTTGATACCCATCATCTACCCTGTAAAACCCAGTATGTTGGGATAACTTATCAGACTTCTGGTAACTTGCTGTATGGACCTTTTAAAGTTCAGGCAACTAAGTTTCTCTAAGTAATGATATGCATAATCGGAGACACTCAGTTGCCTGAACTTTAAAAGGTCCAAGCAGCAAGTGACCTCAAGTCTAACCAGTTATCCCAACAAACTGGGTTTTACAGTGTAAGTTTGAGCCTTTATTTAGCTTTTACTAGAATAGTTCCCTGGAATTTTTATGCTGATAATGTTCATAGGCGATATAACTTCGCTTGTGAGAATTGCGCGCGAAGCGCGCCGAAATTTTGCAGGAAAATTGTTACCACGGTAAAACTTGCACACAGACTCAGCAAAAGCTGGTGAAAAGATAAGCCCGACGACGGGACGAAGCTCCCCTAAGGCGTCCATCAACCCGAAGCCCCGCTAGAAGCAATGGGTTACAGGAAGGATGCCGAACGCGAAATTTTTGGCGCGCGACGAAAAATTTGGGATTCTGTTGACGAAAAATTAAAAATATTTGGTTCTTATTAAGGAAAATTAGAAACTTTGGGTTTCTATGGAAGAATCTGCCCTGCTCGTCCTAGACAGTTCCAGTTCTCCCGACTAAGTTACTCCTTCCAAAACTGTATTGAGCCCCTTCCTGTGCAGACACAAACCTAGTTTATTGCTTAAGGCCATATCCTGATGGGCATACAAGGCCATAATATGTAATCACAACATTCTTTTCACATGCTGAGAAATGTGAGCTACTCTGCATCTTTTGACTTTGATGTCAATCAAAGAGCATTCACCACTGACCAATTGAGAACTTTGCTTTCTCTCAACCAAAATGTATGTGGGGTGATGTGTGTCTGTCTTTAGGAGCAAAACCAAGACGCCGGGCGACTGGTCGCGGGGCGACCTTCCACCACCCCTGGACATTGAGACACTTTACGTTTCTTACAAAATATGTTTATCATGATGTTGAGTCTGAATTAAGAATCTTCCTGATCATAAGAGAAAGAGGACAGAACTTCTCGTGGATTCAATTTTGTGTTTTTCAGGGAATCACGCCTACACGAAAGAACAATGGCCTAATTGTGGAACCTTTATATAAAGCCAACATATCTGAAACCGGTGTTAAAGCCATATGTAACTGAAGATGAAAGCGCGCGTAGCGCGCGAAAATTTTTGTAATTGTATAACAAAAATGTTACAGAAAGCAAAATAGGTTCATTATTTAACGACTTTTGGATCATTCTTAGTCAAAAATCGCCTGGTGTAATACCAGAGCCATCGTTTACACGGTATTAAAATTTTATTTTCGATCGATTTTCCATATGGTGGGGCACAGTGGTCCGCACGGGGGGGGGGCACGGCCCCCCGTGCCCCGGCCTGGCTACGGGCCTGCTCAGAGAGCCGCCAAGAAGGCTAATCAACCACACCCTTTAATTGAATCGGGACCATATGCTGTACATGGTTGATATATTTTCAAACTTTTAGTTTTTACCTTCACCATCGAGACTATTCTATGTACAGTACAGTATAATCAGGGAGTTGCTATTTGACAGCAGCTCCCTGGTATAATTAATACAATTTGTGTTTTGTCACATTTCATTGTTTCAGCATTATCCTAACTGAACAAACGGTGTGGATGGGGAAATGCAGGACAGCAGCTGAGAAGCTCGTGAATTTTTTATGGTTGTGCAACTATAGGCATGCAAAGACACGAGAGAGAGCTTGAAGAATGCCCTGATTGGTCCCTGATTTGTCCCTCACAGCTCCCTGGTCTGCCAAAGAAGAGTGCAAGTCAACATTAAAGACGAGAAAGTTATTACAGCATCAGAAATATGAATGGACTGGTGAACTTCATGACTCCTTTCTCATTAATCACAATTAGGCCAAGAAAACTCTTTCTTGTTTCTTATCAAAGTTAAAAGGCACTTTATGAATACAAAAACTATCATCAGTGCTCTTTCGAATACCTCTTGCTGAAATTTAAAGTCAGTTCTTTAATTTATTAAAGATGTGATACACTTGACTTTGAAGATGTTGCACGAAAGTCGCCGGCGTCTCATCTAGGATAAAAACTAGGGTAGTTATCCTATTGCCATTAACTCTACCTTGTGTATTACAAATACACGTTGTGCTGAAGAAAATGGCAAATGAGTGAAGGTGCATTCCCCTATTTTTCATGGAACTTAACCTTAGGAGACGTAATGAAGGAAAAGCTTTTCTGTGTTTGTGGTTTCAATATTTTGTGATGTCTCTTTGGCTCGTACAACTCTAATTCTGTTTCCAAGTTCAAAAAATGTAGATATCATTAAAAGTGACTCAAAGATTGGGAGTCTTTGTACTTTCTAAATGTAAAAGAGTGAATTTTACTCTTCAAGGATTGCCCTCAGTGACCACTCTTTCTTCGAGTGAAAATTTTACTCTGCTTGGAGTGGTAATTCACTCCAAACGAGTGACTTACCACTCCGGGCAGAGTGGAATTCCACTCGAAACAGAAGGTGGTCACTGTAGGCAATCGTCGAAGAGTGAAATTCACTAGAGCAAGAACCATGTTTTCCACATAGACCATTTCATTACAAGTACGAAACTAATTGGATCTTGGAATTTAAAGTTGTTTCAATGAAAATCAGGAATTTGTCAAGGTGGGGTGAAGCCCATAGACAGACTCTTAGTGCTCCGCGCCACCTTGAGTTGGCGCAAAGAGCAAGAAAATTTTGGCCCAAATGCCTCCCAGATCGCTGAAAATGGCACTTCCCAGGCCTATTTACCGCATACAGATAGAGGAAAGACTAGCAGTATTGTAAAAATAAACATTAAAAATACCCGTGCTCAAGAGAGCGGCTGCCCCCTTCGTCACCCTGGCTACGCGCTTGGTGAAATAGCAAAGTGACGTCACAATTTATTGCACATTGGATGTAATATAGTGAAAATTAACATTTTGTTTTGAAAGTGATGAGAGCACTTATAGCCCTGGCAGAAAGGGGGCGCCCGCTCCTGGTTTATCATTGCAATTTGCATGAAAAAAGGTATGTGCATAATTGCAACATGTTGTTTCACGTTTCACCTTTCAAAACATGTTTCTTGTTGTTGTTTTTTTTTAAATAATAATACTTTCAAAAATAAAGGTTAGAAAATAATTTGAGGGCTTTATGTCAAAAAGCTGGGAGAACAAAATGCATAAGTCTACCTTACTCAAAAGCAGCGGCGTAGCTACGGGGGGGGGGCCTGGGGGGCCTAGGCCCTCCCCCCAGATATTCGTCAGGCCCCCCCCCCCAGATTTTTTGAGTCCGTGAACAAATACAGCACCATTTTGCATCTAGACACCACTGAAAACCGGAAAAATTTCCAAAGGGAAGGGGACACCCTTAGACCCCTACATCAGGACAGTGATCTATGTCCTACTTGCTAGAAAATAAATATGGTAACCCTAGGTTGGAGACAAATGGTATGATCTAGGGGATGTGTAATTGAGTAGCGGACATGTAGCCTATGGACAGGGTGATGGACAAATCTAACAGAGATATACTAGAAGGTGAATATGGGAGAATTGCAGGCAGAATAAACTGATAAATGAAAAGGGATGCATAATTCAGTATGATTCTTGTATTATCTCAGCTCAATATGATATCCACAGCCGTACACAGCGGGGGGCGGGTAATTACCCCCAGAAATTTTCAAAGTGCACCGTTTCCAACTTTGAGAATATACAGAGAAAACGCAGTAAAAATATAAGAAATAGCTGTGATCGTAATGATAGTACTTAAACAATTTCAAATAGGCAGATCAATATTTTCATGCCTATATCTGTACACATCACCAATCATTTACAGCTCTATTAGGATGTACTTTTCTAAAATTCTCGCGCTACGCGCGATTATGCATAGTTACAATGTTGGTGTTGTTGCTATAGGTAGCTTCAATCATCAATGGCTTAAAAACGTTTTTAAACCGTGCCAGTTTAGTCATGAAAAAAGTTTCATAACCAATAACACTCCCTCCCCTCCCATAAACCCTTCCCACAACGGAGTTCAATGGCTGAAGTCATGCTTCACATCATATCCACCACGCTCTCAAAAATGACTTTTGCCGCACCTATTCACAACTACTTTTCGTTTTCCTTTTAAAGCTGAAATCCCTCAAATATTGCACCATTTGATATCTATACGTCCTCCTGAAATTTCAAATTTTCGCCAAGGGGGAGGAAGACACCCGTTCCCTTTAGTCGCCTCCCCCAGGTCACAGATCAGTAATACCCACTTTTTGCACCGTAGGAAAAAAGTGTTTGTGCGGCCTTGTGTATTACCATTTTTCATGGATTGATTTTTTCCCATTATTTGAGAAACGACAGATATGAGATTCGAATTTCAAGGCTGGGTACATGCAGCTTAAAACACGTGGGAAGTGCCGTTTCCGGCCATCTGGGGGGTTTGTAAAGCCAAAAAGTTTCTTGAACGCTCCGCGCCAACTGATGGTGGCGCTCCGCTTAGATAGTCTTGACAAGCCTGACCCTCGGCGGTGTCGGCCCCCCCCCCATTTGTTTCCTAGGCCCCCCTAAAAATTTCATCCTAGCTACGCCCCTGCTCAAAAGGAGAAGCGAGATATGTGCCCACATCGATTGCGCCCCTGCGCATATGCCGCCATGCAAATTGATATTGGTAAGTTTGAATAGGCTTACGATCACCAACTAATATATTTCAACCATCGCAACATACGTTTGTGGTAATTAAAATCGTGGGCCCACTTAAAGGGAACAAGCAGTCATCCAGTCATCCAGTTGAATTTTGAAACTTAATTTCAGATGTGGCTCTTTAAATCTCTTATTTTCCTTACAAGTATATATGTGATGTTTTCACATGTAAAGTCTGAATATTAATGGCAAACCAAGAAGTTTTCATGCATGAATTAACCAATTTCGTTATACTAAAATATTAACACACAATTCTAAAGAGTAATTCACGAATCTTGATGTTCGTCACTGATTCGTATTTGGGTGACTGCATTTTTCTTTAAATAAAACAAGCTGCAGGAGCGACAGGGGCATGAGATAAGGGGTGAAACGTGTCCATTTCAAAGCTACCTCCTGGAACAGAATGTGGCACTCAAAATCTGAAGTCTTATTCAGGCCGGGCAACTAGGATCGTTCTTTTCTGATTTATGGATCAAAAAAAGTATGACGTGTACACACACACAAAAAAAAATCAGTTGCAATCACTAACTGACCAAGAAACTAAAAGTATTCAGCATCTTATCTTCATGTGCAGTTGATAACAGGCAATGTGGGTTTTTTAGTGTCAATTCAAGTTTCTTTACAGGCTACCTAAACACTTTTTTCTTCATATTACATATCTGTCATGCGTATTTCATTCTAAATTCTTTACTGTAAGGGGAAGGGAGAGAAATGTAAACTTGGGACTAGCTTGGAGGGAGACCCTGAGAAGAATTTTGTTTTTAAATTTAAGAAAGTTTTTATCATATCATTCTGTAATTAGACGTATAGAATTGGTCTATGGATTTTAAAAACATAAATCCTTGCGCAATGCTTTACAATAAAAATAATCACATCGTTCTTGGTTTTATATGTTCCCACGTTGTTGCCCGGTAAATTGTACAAAAAGTGCATAAAGGTGTTTGTAGTCTGAAATCATAACATTGCAAAGTTCTTCCCACGTACGAACTTTATTCTTTGTACATGTGCGAAAACTCAATTACTTTCCAGCGTTTAGGCTTGATCGCAAGTTTGAAAGACTTCAAGCCTCAGTGCTTTTCGGATAAAATTTTGAAAAGCGAAACACTTTAATTTGGAATGGAGGTGTTACGATTTGGTAATCTTTAGGAGAGAAACACCTTTTATACGTGATATAAAGGAAGGGAAGTTTTTCAGATGGAAAATGAACGTTCATATTATATAAAAACATTTCCGTCCCACATGGAAAAGATAATAATACTTTTTGAAAAAAGTCCTCTCTAAAGGGTAAAGTTCCACCTTTTGACTAAGACCAAAACGGGAGATACGCGTATAGTACCACATAAGAATACTATATGCCTCCGGTGGGCCCCCGTTTAACCGACTCTTTCACCGTGGTTGGAACGACACCGGTGGGCCAACGTTGCAACCACAGATGTACGCCGGCCCGCCAGCGGTTGCTGCCGTTGGTCCGCCGGCGTTGCCGCCGCCTGGGCCCCCATCCGCCCACCGTCGGCTTGCTATCAGGGAATGACCTCCTTTGTGGGCTGAAATAGGTATGGTAGACTGTGACATACTAGTAGACAACAGAAGAGTTAGTGTAATTATCAGTCTGCGCCAGAATTTGCCCGACGGGGTGGGGGAGGGGAAAGGTCCCCAAGGTGGACCAATAACCTGAAGTGGCGCGGCCAGGGTTTGGTTATTGGAAGGCACCACAGATGACGTCGTAATGCCACCTCAGTCAACCCCCCAAAGTCTGCGTAAATTGTACCTTTTTATGACACTGCGTCCCAGCAATTGTAAACAGCAGTGGAGATCTTTGCTCTGTTACTTCATAAATTAAGGTGCCGTCCTGGGCGAAGGGTCTAAGGGGAGGGGGTGCTC
Source organism: Holothuria leucospilota (assembly GCA_029531755.1). Lineage (NCBI taxonomy): Eukaryota > Metazoa > Echinodermata > Holothuroidea > Aspidochirotida > Holothuriidae > Holothuria > Holothuria leucospilota. The sequence continues at coordinate 14,680,375 of CM055968.1, read as the reverse complement.
CTCTCCTTTGAGAAATTTTTGTTAATTTAAGGTTGCTTAGATGCAAATGGTGCTACATTTGGGTTATTTTTTGAACTGATCATATATGGCTGAAAAATGTCCATAATTTAGTGAATTCTAATTTTTGGTTAGGTGAAAGAGAAGGGTATGTTGCCCAAGAGAAGGGTATGTTGTCAACAAACTTTCTGAACCCCCCCCCCTTTTTTTTGGCTACTTTACTGCCTATTCTATTCGAGGGAAGTTTTACGCAAAAAATACGTGCGTGGAGGCTACAGAAACATTCTTGGACTATAACGAAAATTTTCCTTTGCTTCATTGTACGTTACAACAGTACAAAAGGGTATCTAAAGCTGGCAGACACCGGTATAAGGCTCCTGGAAGCTCTGGATTAATTATATAAAATGGAACATTGACATGATGCTTATTACCTGACATCCAAATAATACTATACAGTATGATGCCTACCACTTTACAACTATCGTATTTTTACTAAGTTTTCCACAAACATAATAAACATATAGACAGATATATATAGAAAGCGGCGGAGGAAGCCTGTAAAAAGCAAAACGCTTGTGCAAAGCAGGCCACCTTTATAAAAAAAAAGTTAACAAGAAATACAGACACAAAAAAAAAGAAATAAAATAACACAGACATAGTAACAGCCCCCTTCCCTCCCACTAAACCCCAACCAACCACCACCCAAGACAGAGTAAAATAAAAAAGATCATAGGTAACAAAATGACATTAATGCTTATCAATTAAACATAATTTGAATTTGTTGGTAAATAAGGGGAGTGAGGAGATGCTTTTTAGCTGGGGATCGAGGATATTCCAGAGTTGAGAGCCAGAAGTAACAAATGACTTTTTACTGAAATCAGTATTAACTCTATATAAGTGATAGTTTTCCGAATGCCTGGTACAGTAGTTGTGGACAGTTTATTCAGATGAAAGATATTCTGAAACATAGGAGGTAATAACTCATGACTAATTTTAGACATAAAGATACCCATCTGGAACTTATAAATGTCGAAAACATTCAAAATATTTAATTCTTTAAAAAGGTCAGTTGTGTTAGCCCTATAGTGAGAGGAAGTAATTAAACGAATGTCCCTTTTTTGCAGTACGTAAAGTCTATTAAGATAAGATTGGAAGGTGTTTCCCCAAGCAATATTGTAATAAGTGAGGAAGGATAAGAGTATTGTAGAAAGAAAGCAGAACACGACGAGGTACAAGATGCTTGATTTTGTGAAGGACGTCTAAAGTCTTAGAGATTTTGTTACATAATAAGTCAACGTGGCACTTCTAAGTCAAGTGGGGCGGCATCGATTAGAAGCCCTAAGAACTTTACAGAATCGGATTGACTGATAGAACCGTCAATGCAAATACTTATATCGGGTGGTTTCTTTCTACTAGACTGGAACAGCATGAAATGCGTCTTTTTGACATTCAGAGATAGTTTAATGGCACTGAACCAATGACACACACGAGCAAGCTCAGCATTTACTATAGAAACATTAAACGTGGGATCATCGGTTTTAAATAAGATACTATAATAGTATCATCTGCAAATAGTACAAATTTTAACTTATTGAAAAAAGAGGAAGATCATTAATGTAGATGAGGAATAACAGGGGTCCTAAAATTGACTCCTGGGGTACACCACAAGCTATATCTTTGAAGGATGAAGAACAGTTATTAATACATACATGAGGTATTGGTCTCGTTAAAAGCACTAAAAACCTCTTTACCCTTCTTCATTACACCAATTGCCTCAAGGCTGGACATTGCCACTGTCCAGATCATGACATGTGATACAGCTTGTTGGAAAGAGATAATAATTGGCTAGGCGATGGAGAGAGCCTCGAGCGTTAGAAAGTGACTTATGATCCTACCCCACGAAAGTCCAGTTTTGTGGGGTAGGAAATCTAACATTTTTAACGGGGTCAATACGGCATGTACAAGTTGCTTCAATTAGACAGATATCTAGCCTGCGGAGCAGACTCTGTACCAGCCTTCAATAGATGGCGCTCTCTCAGAAATCATAATACTCCCCTGTATATGTTCTGTACATTGTATTAAACTTCGTCTGTATACTGTACATTAACATTAGGGGTAAGCAAATATTAAGATTTGTACTTGAAGCTGATTAAACTCAACAATAGCCTGTTTACAGCAAGCTAACAGATAACTTACAAACCAATCATGAGATATACCTCTAATTCCATAATGATTGAATTTACGTAAGAGAATGCTATGATTAACAATATCAAAGGCCTTAAGATAAGTCCACAAAAACACCCAAGGTACTTTCTTTATTGTCAAAACCAGCAGCAATATAATAATTTGTTAATTCTAGAGAGGCCATTTACGTAGAATACTTCTTACGAAAACCGAATTGGTTGCCTGTGAGGAGCTTATGTTTATCAAGAAATTGAGAAAGCTTAGTATTAGCCTTTCTAATATTTTGGAGACAGCATTTAGAAGAGACATAGGTCTATAATTAGAGATACTCATAGGATCACCAGATTTAAATGCAGTCAGGGGTGGCGCCAGGATTTGCACAACGAGGACAGACTCCTCGACGTGGGGGGGGGGGGGGGCAGCGACCCGAAGCCCCGACTGCCATGATGTCGTCGAGGAGTTGGTGAGGAGAGATTTGGAGAAAACTTGTGTACTAGACTATGCCATATATTGAAGTTGCGGGGCATATATTTCATAATATTTGTATATACTAGAGGAACATATTTCCGCGCTGATTTAGTGTTTTTCCCAGAATCTTAAGTGTGAAATTTCAAAGCGCAAAACTTTTTTGGATAAGTCTGCACTAAAAAGAATCTGTACTTATTTGAAGCATATATAGGTCAATTGTCAAGGCAGTTCGGCCCTATCGGGCATAACTTACATTGTACTTCCCTCCTCGAGTAACTAGCCGTACCACACGACAGACACAAGAGAACGAACGTTAATTAGGCTTAGCAAAATGAGATGAAATGACCGACATTTACATAAATCCATGTAAGCTACCTATATTTAGTTACTTGAAAAGGTGGAAAGGGTTTGTTCTATATTTAGCGATTAGTAACGGAAGAGTAGGCAAAGTTTTGAGTTTTATCACAGACATGACCCTTTTGAAAGTCAAAATAAGTAAACCGACCAGGTCGGTAGCGACATCATGTTCCCTGCAGGGGGCCGGATCATGAAGTGACCCGAAGTTCCGTAGAAGGGATGGTGAGAAGGGGATATGAAGGAGTCTAAATATACCCAAGCCATTGCAGGGCATATTTTTTATAATATCACTTAATAATTCAGGAGCCGAGTTGCCCACTGATAGTGTTCTTTTGAGTCTTAAAAGTGAAACTGTAAAGCGCGCGAAAATTTTGGTAGGCTTACACAACAAATATTATATATATGTAATCATTAAGAGCAAAAAGAGAGAGAAAAAAGAAAAAGTGTAGGGGTTGTAGATCATATCGGGGATAACATATATTTTATCGAAAACACCTGGAATAAACTGTACAATAGCCAAACTTTGCTCCGTGAGTCGCTCACCAACTGACCGTACCTCATGACACACACAAGAGAACAGCAATTAGGCTTTGCGATATGGGATGGAATTTACGACCTCTACATAAACTGTGTACGCTGCCAACATGTTACTTGGTAAGTTTGACAGGTCTTGTCAGCGGCGTAGGAAGATGTTTGACATGGGGGGGGGGGACAGACAAGATGCGAAATTTTTGGTAGTTTTCATAAAAAAAAAACATATGTAATCATTAAGAATAAAAAGAAGAAAGAAAATCTCTAGGGGTTGACAGGTTGTACACCATATTGGAGATAATATACATTGTATCGAAACCATCCCGACTACCAGATGAAATACCGGTAGCCAAACATTGCTCCGTGAGTCCCTCACCAACTGAACGTACCGCATGACACACACAAGAGAATAGTAACTAGGCTTTGAGATATGAGATGAGTTTTACGACCTCTACATAAACTACTTTCTCTACCTGTTACTTGGAAAGGTGGAAAGGACTTGCGCTATCTAGCTATGCAGAATGGGACTATTGAAGAAACTATAGAGTCGCTCTATAGCGCGCTTACCGCGACGAAAATTTTGGGTTCTTATTAGAGAAATTGTTCTCATGAGAGCAAAAAACGGGTAAAACGAAATTGTAAACTATCGCGATTTGGGGGGGGGGGCAAAATGACTTTGGCCCCTCGTCAAAACACATTGGGGGTGGGGAGGGAAGACCCCCTGGCCCACCGGTCTACGCCACTGGGTCTTGTGCTATCTAGCAATGTTGAATGGAACTATTGAAGAAACTGGAGTGACTCTACATCGTGCGTAATTTGGGGCTCTTATAAGGAAAATTGTCCTCTTGAGAGCAAAAAAAAAAAAAAAACAGGTGGCCGTCAGGGCGAGTAGTCGCCGTCGGGGACTACATACTTTAACGTATCGACTAAGACTCCCGACGAAACTGTAAAAATTCCTCGACGGGGGTAGCCTTCCGCGACGGGGGTATGCCCCCTACCGCCTGCCTGACGCCACCACTGAATACAGGCGTGACCCTGGCAAGTTTGAGGTGATCGGGGAAAATTCCATTTTCAAAAGATAAATTAACAACGTGGGTCAACGGCCTGGCAATAAAGAGATAATTTTGCTGAAGAACACTCACAGGAATATTATCTATACCCTGCAGGGGCAGCTTGTTCGGTAGCTTATTAATCACGCTAATTATTTCAGAGACATTTGTCGGTGAGAGAAAAAAAAAGAAAAAGGGTTAGAAATTTTGGTCGTTCAGTCGAAAGAGGTAGAAGAGTAATCAGGAAATCAGGAATTTTGTTCGCTAAGTTTGGACAAATCGTAGTAAAATAATTATTTAAGGCATCTGTAATTTCGTTCTTATCGGTTACAATTTTATTATTAATGATAAAGGATATGTGAATTATTACTCTTATTTTTATGAGATCCAATGATATCTTTAATTATCTGCCATATTTTAGTCAAATTACCTATATTACTATCAAAACGATTTTGATAATGCATTTCTTTGACCTGTCTAATAATTTTAGTCAATTTATTTTTGTAAAAAGTAATCTGGTCCTGTTAGTACTGACAGTAGGCATATTAAGAAAATTTTTGAAGAGTTTGTTTTCAGTTTTTATTGATTTCTGGATACACCGGGTCATCCAAGGGGAATTACTTTTCAATTTTCCTCACCGCAGTGTTTTAAACTTACAATTCTTGCTGTTATACAATGTAGAAACAACATGACCCAGGAGAAAAAAACAGTTGATTCCAGTTGGATATTGCAACTGGTTTTAACTGTGTCCAACTGGTTTTAACTGTGTCCAACTGGTCTCAACTGCTTCCAACTGGATTCCTTGGTAATCCCAACTGTATCCAACTGGTCTCATGTGTTTCCAACTGGACCATGACGAAGTCCCATCTGGAAATTTCGAGACCAGTTGGACCTAGTTGCTTTGTACTGAAACACAGTTGGGTTTTGGAAATCCAACTGAAACACTGTTGGGAAAAGGGTCCAGTTGGAAATAGGTGAAATAACTCATGAGTGCAGTTGGATTCCAGCCATGTACCTGTAGTGTCAAGTTGTGAATGAGAACAGCACTAGTTGGGGGTATCAAGAGTTGAGTTGTCGAGTGGTTAAGGTGTTCTTGAAGTATTGATCATTTACTCTTACTATATTTTTTATTTGATTGCCTTTGAATTTTAGGCTATTTTATTATTAGGCTACTTATATTCTTTACCTATTACTTATATTGCATATAATTAGCTGCCCTGTTCTTCTACATCACACTCCCGTCCCTACATTACCGTTCATACAGTTTGAACCTGGTTTTTTAACTGAGCTTTCTAAATATATATTTTATGTGACTTTTCCAGTATTTTGCATTCAGTGAAGAAAATAACTGGTGCAAGACAACAGAAGTTAAATGAAGCCTTAGACTGAACGGTCCTGACTATACATGTATTCCATATTACTGGATCGCCTATATTAAATTGACATGAAACAATACATGGAAATGGAAGTTTATTTGTTTTGCATTTTTGGTATGAAACAGTTGAAACAGTTGGAAAATTCAGAGAGCAGTTGAGATCAGTCGAAGTTGAAAATAGTTGGAATCATTTGAGAATCTCTTTAAAGGCAGTCACTCATCCCCCAAACTACAATTTCACCCTATGTATATCAAAAATCTCAATAGGCACAGCTCTTTGATTGACATCAAATTCAAAAAATGCAGAGTACCTCATATTACACAGCATGCACTGAGAGTGTTCTGATTACACATTAAGGGCTTGTATGCTCACTAGTGTATGCCCTGAAGCAATAAACTAGGATTGTGTCTGGATAAAGACGAGTTTTAGTTAGATGTGGGAGGGGCTAGGAGTAAGTAGGTTGGGAGAATTGGAACTGTCTGGGGTGATGAAAATCTGCCTTTAAGTCCAGTTGAATCTAAGAAAGAAAAAACAGTTGGAAATTCTCAACTGGTTCCAGTAATTATTGTTACCAGTTGAAAAATTTTGAATGGCATGTCAAACCAGTTGGAATGATTTCCAACTGGTTTCAACTGTTTCCAACTGGTTTGAACCATTTCCAAATGGTCATATTCAACTGGCTTTACCTAATTTGCATAATCGAGCTAAAATGCATTTTATCAGCTCAGTCCTTTTGTAGGATGTTTTGTGATGGTTCCATTTTTATATTTTATTTCCAAAATTTGCAATTAACACATTTTAACAGTTTATAACAGTGTAAGCCTATTACTGATTTGTTTTTATCATTTTTGTTATGTTAAGTACATCTCATCTCTACATACTAAATACATAAGACTTGACAATGCACAGCAGTGTCTTTACATGTAATATATTAGATGTTTTGGACTTGCCCCAAAATGCTGGCGCAGGAGTGTCCGTGATCACGACGGCGGAGCTCCCAGGTGGGACCTGTTCTATTCAGCCAGTCTAGAACGGGACCACTGTCAGGTGGTGTCAGTTAAGTCAAAGTTTGTCCCTTGTGGACGTTGTTACTCCTTCGGGGAGCAGAACTCCTTCGGGAGTATTGTTTGGTTTTCGCCCCTGGCTCTTCGCCAGAGAGTCAGGGGACTAGAGAAAAAAAAAGAAAAGAAGAAAAAAAAAATGCTTAATTCAGTTCAGGTCTTCGGCGAGTGCAGACGCGTTATCGTTTCGCTCTCGCCGTTTGTTCGTGCTGGGTTTAGTGCTTTACTGTTGGCATACTAAAAACATGTTGTGTGCTGTGACACTGTGTGAACCGATTTTTGTTGTGGTTCGTTGTTTTTCCTCGGAGGTTGTTAAAGTTTTGGGCTTTTTTCGTTTCGTTTGCGTGGTCTAGAGCCACATTAACTGCTGCTATGCCCGTGTGTTGGGATAGCAGCATTGTTAAGTTAGAGTTTAGTTCAGTAGCGAATGTCACACCTTCGCAAGTGTTTAGTTTGTTGAAGAAAAATGGTGTAGGGGTTGAAGAAATAGAGATGTTGCAGGCACTGGAAGCCCGCAACACGTACGACCTAAAGTTCAGGTCTTACAAAGCCCTAATGGAGATTGTCTCTTCCCTAGAGGCTGTAGAAGGGCTCACTGTCACCCCATACGATCGCTCTGTGGTGGTGACGGTGCTGTACCTGAACTTTGAGGTCGAACAGGGCCTGGTTGCGAGGGTGCTGGGACAGTACGGAACTGTCTCTGATATGCGGTGGTGTACCTATGGTGCAGGTGAAATGCGGGGCATTCTGAACGGAAAGAGGCAGTTTCGTATGGTGCTGAAGAAGGACATACCATCCTTCCTCTTCATAGGGGGTTCCAAAGCTTACATCCGTTATTTGGGACAGCGACGTACCTGTTTTAAGTGCGGGGTGGAAGAGCATGAAGCCAAGTCTTGTCCCAATAGACGCTGTGGGAAATGCTTGCAGTTGGGGCATGGCAAGCCAGAGTGTCCCAACAAGGTACGGTGCAACCTCTGTGGGGAGGAGGGACATGTCTTTGGTGACTGCCCCACATCGTACTCTGCTTGTGCCAGTGACGATGTGGAGTTTGCACCTGAACCCTCGCAGACAGGCCCAGAATATACTACACAGGAATTGGAGGAGGCAGCAGACGAGGTAGAACAGGACTTCCTTGCCTCCAAACAGTGTGAGGGGGGTAGTGGGGGCTCTCCGCCATCCTTAAAAACTGCACCGGGGGAGGTTGAATTGATGACAGTAGAGGAGGACCTTCACCTCACCTCGGACTCTGAGTCAGTTTCAGCAATGTCGGATGGCGGGGGGCCTGCCTCAGAGCATCCTCCAAAGGATGCACCTTCGGGGGAGGGCTGGTTTGATTTGGGTGAGGGAGAGGGCCGGAGTCAATGCTTGAGAGCCAGGCCTCTGGAGGGGGGTCAGACCCGGGGGCCCGTCATTCTGGGAAACCCGTACCGAGGCCCCGAGTTTTCAAGTTGTGAATGGTTTTGGTTTTTGTGTTGCACATCTGTCCCCTTTTTCTTTGGATTTTCTGTTCTGTTCGTGCCAGTTTGCGGTTGTAGGGGTAAACGGAAAAAGGGAAAGGGATTTGTGTTGTTTGTGTTTGGTTAACATAAAATTTGTTTGCTGTGGTCCTGTAAGTGGTTTTCGAGTTGTGTTTTTGTCCGGTCCGGTTTGGGTTTGCCTTGTTTCTTGCCTGTTCCTGTGTACTTAAAAAGCCGTGATCCGTCAGGGTTTTTCTTTGGGTTTGGGATTATCCTTTAGTTTGTCAGTGCCTGTTTCTACGTACTTAAAAAGCTCAGAGTTATGTTTTTGTCCGGTCAGGTTTAAGTTCTGCTTTGTTTCTTCGTGCCCGTTTCTACGTACGTAAAAAGCTCGCTTAATGCAGAGTCAGGGGACTTTTGGAAAAAAATGCTTAATGCAGGAGTACCCCTGGTCACGACGCTTTTGCGGAGCTCCCAGGGTGGGACCTGTTCTATTCAGCCAGTCTAGAACGGGACCACTGTCAGGTGGTGTCAGTTAAGTCAAAGTTTGTCCCTTGGGGACGTTGTTACTCCTTCGGGGAGCAGAACTCCTTCGGGAGTATTGTTTGGTTTTCGCCCCTGGCTCTTCGCCAGAGAGTCAGGGGACTTTTGGAAAAAAAGCTTAATGCAAAATACTTACCTGGCGCAGGAGTGTCCGTGATCACGACGGCGGAGCTCCCAGGTGGGACATGTTCTATTCAGCCAGTCTAGAACGGGACCACTGTCGGGTAGTGTCAGTTAAGTCAAAGTTTGTCTCTTGGAGACGTTGTTACTCCTTCAGGGAGCAGAACTCCTTTGGGAGTATTGTTTAGTTTTCGCCCCTGGCTCTTCGCCAGAGAGTCAGGGGACTTTTGGAAAAAAAAAACCAAAATGCTTAAATGAATACTTACCTGGCACAGGAGTATCCCTGATCACGACGGCGGAGCTCCCAGGTGGGACCTGTTCTATTCAGCCAGTCTAGAATGGGACCACTGTCAGGTGGTGTCAGTTAAGTCATAGTTTGTCCCTTGGGGACGTTGTTACTCCTTCGTGGAGCAGAACTCCTTCGGGAGTATTGTTTGGTTTTCGCCCCTGGCTCTTCGCCAGAGAGTCAGGGGACTTTTGGAAAAAAAGAAATGCTTAAATGCATTTCGAAGTTCACCAATTACGTCTGAATTTACCCTTCTTTGAGCCACACATTCGTGGCTTAAGGGTGCTCATTGATTGGGTGCCCGTTCTCGTGGATCCAGTTCAACTTAACTGGAAAAGGGTTCCCAGTTGAAAACAGTTGATCCCGGTTGGAAACATGATCACAACTGGAAACGGTTGTGAATTTTTCCAACTGGTCCAAAAACACAGCTTGGAAACATGGTCACAACTGGAAACAGTTGTGAATTTTTCCAACTGGTCCAAAAACACAGCTTGGAAATTTTCCAACTGCTTCCAGTTGAAAATTCCCAACTGTTTTTTTCTTCTGGGGAATGAAATTATTATACGTGTAGTGTTCTACTTTCATTCATTTGTATGAGCACCCCTGGTAACGACAATGGATCAGTCCATATGTCTTACATATCCTTCCTCCAATGACATTGTAAGAAAGTTGGTACTAGACAAAACAATCTCCTTTACCTTATTTAATATGAATCACTTATTCACTTTACATGTAGCACTCAGAGAGGAAAGTCTGAAGAGAAATATAATCCAATAGAATATGATATACTGGGTGGTTGTCTCAATTCTTGAATTCTAAAATCTTGGAGTTCAGAAGTTTACAATACGCACTGTTAACATCGGAGTTATTGTAGATAAAACAGGGAGGTGTTATTAGCTAATAACACCTCCCTGGATAAAACGCCAGTCTACTAAACGAAGTTCATCAGAAAATTTTCGTAATGAGGTAGTAGAAGTGTCCCTTTTAAAAAAATCATCATCAGGTGTAGAAAACCTTGGGTTAAAGCTGTACTGAATTGTACTCATGTATCGTGTACTCGTACTCATACTCTGGGCTATATACAGTACTCGTACTCTCAAGTTTGTACTCCACTACAAGTATGCGAAAACACACCTCGTGCAACCCCCTACAGAAATATATAGCTTAAACGCCTATTGGAATCATTTTAAACTTTTCAAAAAAATTCTAAAATCCACTGGGGGAACGACCCCATGTCCCCCCCCCCCCCCCCATCTGAAGCCCCGACAAAGGTGACGGGTTGTCGAAAGTATGGCGTCGGGTGGCAAATTTTTTTTCGGCAAAAATTCCCTGGTTTAATTGAAGAAAAGTTGCAAAAAAATTGAGTAAAAGTATAAAATTTGAGGTTTTCTCGATCTTTTTGAAGATTTAAATGAAGAAAGTTGAAAATATGTGTTTTGTTGGGGAAAATTTGAAACTTGGTTTTCTGCGTTCATCCCATAGAAATTAAATGGTTCAACATAAAGTGTGAACCATAGAGCAGGATATCAACTATATCCTGCTCTCTGGTGTGAACTTATTAAATCCATATTGTCAACCAGCTCGATTACCGTCGGGGTAACCCTGTGAAGGTGACGCGCTTACATTTGTTATTTCAGATATTTGGCTCTGTGGTATTTGTTACAATTAATGAAATGACCAAATGAAACACGTCAACTCCGGCAGGGTTACAGCTAAGTTCAGTACATGCATACAGTTATTACTTTTTATTAGGCTATGTCGATTGAAAAGACAACAAGTCTACTGAATGCAGTAAAAGTTCTTTCACTTGAAAAGTATACGCAATACTTGCTTTGAAAAGATGGCGTGGAATGGACAACAGCCGCCTCCTTTTAACCCTTCGTATAACCCTAATTTTGTAAGCTTCTTTGTAAGCTTTTTTTCATTCGGTAGGACATTTGTGGTGGAACTCGAAGGCGTAACGTTAGTTTATTAGGCCTAACTTAACTTAATGCAAGCTAAGCCAGTAATATGATAGTACTAGTAGCCGATATTACGTTACAGCGTTCTCATATATTTTCGTGCTCCCCAACATTCGCCCAAGACCCACATTTGTCATCAGGCCTAAGTTACACCTTTCGGTTAGGGTATATGATTTTGAGGCTAGACCACATACTTCTATGACAGAGGATCAATTTGACCACTGTGGTACCCATCTGAAGTTAGCAGAACTGACATTAATATATTCTGCTGAAGTTTGCAGGATAGCCTAACTTTAGGCCTAAAACTGTCACAGAGATTTACTGTGTAGTGGGAAATTTTCACGGGAGTAAAATTTTTGCGACCAAGTATCTGATCGCGAAGTTAAACCGCAAAAGTACCTTTGTTAGTTTGTACAAGACTAGGCTATGTTGGTTGCCTACAACAGTGAATTTTTCACTCCACAAATGTGTGAACAAGGTATAGTGTGTTGACCGTCGAATGCGCACTTAAGGAACCCTACCATTGCAAGCTTTTTGTATGGTATGTTATGCTAGATGCGCACTCGACGGGCCCTCGCAGTCGATGGTCACCCCATTATACAGATTTGCCAAAAATTAGCATCACAGAAATTTCCCACTACACAGTATCATTTCAGAGTTTTTGTAAAGAGTCCTTGCGGTCCAGATTGGAAAGCTTGCAGTGGTGCACGGGGGATATTAATAATGGCCAAGAGAATTGCGCATTAATAATGGCCAAGGGAATTGCGCGGCCGATAGTATCTAAGCGGAGCGCCACCATCAGTTGGCACGGAACATACCAAGAAAATTTAAGCCAAAACTACCTCTTAGATTGCAGGAAATTGCCTTTCCCAGCCAACTTGCTTGGTTGCTGCCAACAAGTTTGTGCGGTTGCAGTTGTCAGTTGTTAAATTGCACGGCTGGCAACTGCGAAATTCATATTTTTGCACGGGGGATAAATCCCCCGCGAAGGGCAAACTTTCCAGTCTGGCTTGCGGTGAGGTTAACTTGTGTGTTATGTGGTGTGTCAGCATTTGACCAAAACAGTGTTTACATTTCTTATGGGCATTTAACGTCTGCAATATTTTCTGCTTTAAGGATACAATTACTGTGGACAGTACTTGCTTTACATGCACTGTAGTCCTGAACATTCTTGACCAGACCCATCTCTCCCAAAACAATTCTCACCCTAGGTAATTGCCCCCTCCTACAACTCATACCACCAGAAACTTGGGAATTAACTAAGAGGAATCATTTGGATAGGAATTTGTGGATGTTTTGCCTGGGAACCACCCAAGCATCACATTTTAACTTTTTTGTCACTTACCCACTCACTTACCCACTACCGCTTCTTCGCATACAGTACCCTTTCTCAAAGTCACTTATACCCAAGGTCTTTCGCACACCTGAAACTTCATAATTTAACAACGGTGACTCCTGTGGTCTCACATTAGGGTCAGATGATTGCAGCAAAGTAGGTAAAACACAATCTTTTCATTTGCCTAACTTTTTGATCAGTAATATTAAATTTTTTGGACCCCGCTTTAAGGGTGATACTACTGTTATGTGTCAGACCAATTACCCACAGATGTACCTGCATTAACAATGTACTGTAACTTACTGCAAGAAAAATTGACTTACTGCCAGTAAGTGGTTAAGTTTTAAATGTGAGCCTTGGAACCATCACTTTGACTGTACTGTACATTGAATGCAAGTGGCATGCTAGCCATTTATTAGGTCTGTGGGTCTTTGCTTTCACTTGGTCACACAGTTCCTGTGCATTATGTTCATATGATAGTAATTTGTCCAGAACAGGTTATCATTCATGACACTTTCACCCAATTTTATACTGCAAAAAGCCATTGAATTAATAATTTGCATTTTGGGAATCAAGATTTTGTGAATGTACAGTTTGAACAATATCTATAATCACTCACTAAATCAAGGTGACTACAAAAGGTTGAAAAATTATTAAAAACAAAATATTGATCTTCAGCCAAGTAAAAACTTAAAGGAGTTTACCATCTAGATTTTGTGGAAAAGAAGGAGGCTTTCTCTATTTTTCATTAAAATTGGCTGGCAAATCCTTCAGCAAAGTTTTCATTGAACAGCTCAGTCCATGAATCATTTGTGTCTACTGTGTGATAAAAATTACAAAGGAGCAGTCAATTTTGCTGTGCAAATTGTGAGGTTTATGGAATTTTCAATTTTTTGAAGGGTTTTGGTAGTAATGTAAAAAGCAATATATTTGGAGCAACAAAAGAAGCAGGTGGTGAGGTGGGGACCATTGACTGTTATTTTATTATTCCTGGCTTTGCTCATCAGTGTGATGTCATGACACCTTGAGGCTTTTATTAACTGTTGGTAGAAAATGTGATTATTTGAGATTTTTACTGTGATTCATTTAATTATTCAATCAATTACACAGACACAACAAGGGGGGAATCCATCAGCACCACCTCCACCTCAGAGCCACCCTTACAATGCATACCAGCCAGGTGGGTATGGTACACCTGGATATGGATCTCAACCACCACAGACACAGTATGGTGCACCTCCACGGGGTTATGGAGCACCACCCGCAGGGGGTTATGGTGCACCTGGGTATGGTACTGCCTCTCCTGCACCACCCCCTGGTGCTGACCCAACTCTCTGGTATTGGTTTCAAGTAAGTCGCTCAGAATTCAAAACTATTGATTTCATTTACTTTTGATTTATCACAACGCATATATGTAATATACTGTAGGAAGTGCAATAAGAAAGTGGGTAGGTTTTATTGGATAGCAGCACTCAAAATTGATAATTAGACAAAAAAAAAAGTTAAAAATGTAGCAGACAAACAGCACACAAAAAAATAATAAAAATGGAGTATAAGGGAATGAACTGAGCAATTTTTTTTCAGACTTTCAGAGATGAGATTTGTTTTTAGTATTACATAATTTACTGGTGTACAGTTCTCATAATCATGCTGTAGTATATCCCAGAATGTCATCTTCAAGATTTAGTACAGTGAATCTGCAATCAGGGTTATATTAATGAAACATGCAATCAGGGTTGAAGCTATGGTGGGCAGCACCTGGTGGTATCACCCAGAACTGTCCAGTGGCACCTGGAACTCATGTCAACAAAGTATGGCACCAGCTGGCACCACCCAGTCTCAATTTCACCATTAAATAGAATTTGTTTATTTTTAGCTGGTTTTGAATGAACTTGAAGAATAGTCTACTGTGGTTTTTTCTGGTCTTCCCAAGTATCATAAACAGAATACAGTTACAGTATGCACTGTAGGGCCAATAAATTAAGAGTATACCAGGGCTATCCTTTTCAACTACTTGATGCTTCACTTACTATGCTCTATTTCTTCTTTACTTGGAGCCTGTCATTAATATTGGTCTCACTACAATGCAGCCCACAGTGCAACTAAGATATTACTGTACCTCAGTATTAATTACAATTTTGTGTCTCATGATACTCACACAATATTTCAGCTACTGTAGAATGGTTAAGAATGGGCAATTTACATTTGGGTCTTTCAGGCTGTAAATTTATCAGGAACCGGTGCTATAAATGCTGAAGAACTACAGCAGGCATTATTGAATGCTAACTGGTCACATTTCAACCTTCAAGTCTGCCAGCTAATGATCAGAACATTTGACCTCAGGCTGAAGAGGTTGGGTGGTTACTCTTTTATTGGTTGTTGTGTATCCCCACTAATACCTTTTCTGCTGTGTGCCTGAATGTTTCACAGTTCAATGTGAATGTGTTTACTTAATAGTTCCTCCAGTTTCCAGTTCCTACAAAATGCATGCATCCTCTGCTGTTACTCCTTGTAGTAGTTTTACCAGGTTTTCCTTCGTTGACACAAGATTAAGTTTACATTCTACTTCGACATAGGGATCTTTAAACAAGGACCCTAGTCTGCCATTTGTGACCATACTACAGTATACAGTATTTATGAAGATAAACCATTGTACTGCAAAGTATAGTATACAGCCATAGCTGCACAAAAAATGCAAGTCATTCAGGCTGTCAACATGCATGGTGCTATATTGTTTGGTAAGGGCTAATATCTTCATTGTATGTAAGAGTGCCCTTAATCAATAAAACTGCATGCTTAGTGGAAGGTGCTCAGACAGCTATTGACACTGCAGAATGGTTTGAAAGTGATTTTTTTTAGGATATTGAGGGCACATTTTAAGGGCTAGAAATATGGATACAATGTCAGCATAGTAATTCAAGCAAGTGATGAAAATTTGAAGATGCAAACCCTTCTTAATCTTTATGAAACACTATTTTCAAAAGATTGCCTCAAAGTGTGCATGTTCCAGTCTGGAATAAATTTCATTGTAGTTTTGAAAATATGAAAATAACAGTTGTAATTGTTTGTTAGTGATTTTTCTCTTTTTGTGATAAGAGGTTTTCTTCCTCCCTTTAGGCAGTGGATGCTAATCACAGTAACTCAATCACAGCTACGGAGCTTCGTCAGGCTCTGGTCAATGGCAATTGGTCACCTTTCAATGAAGAAACTTGTCGACTAATGATTGGGATGTTTGATACAGATAGGTGTGGATTTTAATCAACCAACTTTGTTCTCTCATTAAATAAGAATTGAGCTTACCTTTTCTGATCTCTGCATCATAGTGTTGAAATCCAAAAATGAGTTTTCAATTGTGTGTACCACATATTAGGACACAGGTAATATTAAACAGTCCAGTGCCTATTCTCTAATACCATACTTTGGGCTAACGTATCATTAAATTTTCACCCCTGGTGCATTGCCTATGAATAATTTGAACATTTCTGAATTTCATTAAGTCCATTAAAGTGCTACTACACTAGTCAAAAAAGTTTGTTCTACCTACTGAATTTTACTGAAGTGTGATTTAGGTGGTCCTACGAGTTCAGTGCTTATTAACTTGTACAGTTTGAAGTGTTGCAATTGCATGCCGGTATTATTCCACAGTCTTTATTTGCTTCTGTTGTCCTGTTGTGATGAGTTTTAACATGTATAGCTTCATCACTTTTAAATTGCATTGTTGCACCATTGTGAGAATGTTGAGATACTGTAAAAGTACTTGTTAGCCTTGAAGAGTTTCAAAACCTATGATACTGTTAAAGTAATAATAAATGTGAGAGAAGCTTGCAAGGATGATCCTCCTTTAGCTGGCTTCCGATTTGATAGTTTTATGCAAATGTTATGCATCATCGGAGATGAGGTTTATATAATGTTTTGCCCTTATGCAATTGAGCTATAGTCAGAAAGATAAAAGAATTTTTTGGTTTTGTTCATTCATTACAATTATGCCATTTTAACCCAACCTTTGAAAAACAGAATAATACCTATCATTTTGGTCATATTATTTCAAGAAGTCAGGTTGTAGATTACTTTAGGTTGAAAACCCCACCTTATTAACTTACAACCTGTCTGGGGAATTAACCCCAAACCTTCCAGTGGCCATACCTCTTGCTTAAAATGTAACTGCTTTATCTGTTTGGTCATAGCATTGAGATCTATCTTTGTAATTTAGGGGAAAAAATCAGGGAAATGAGAGTGAAAAGGTGCAACTAATTAGTTTGTTGCCCAGGCAGTATGACTTCATCTCTGATGCAGCTCTCTAGATTAAGTGAATCCAACTTTGGAATGAAAATAAAGTGCACAAACTCTCATTTTAATATTCCCCTATTGGACTTGTTTTACAATTTGTTTAAAACACAGCAATGTTCCCATGGAAACCTGAATTATCTTGGTTGCCAGAATTGCAGACACAGTAATTGCAAACTGTATACATTAGCATACTGTATGTATACAGTATACACAGTATACAGTGCACACTCAGAATCAGATACTATGTTTAGACACACTTGTGGTCTTTGCATATATTAAAAAAAAAAAAACAAAAAAGGGGGGCGGGGGGGAATTGGATACATACAAAAAATGTGAGAGAATGGTAGCTGACATAGTGTAAAATCCTCTCAAGGTTTAGGATACATTTGAATATATGTGGAACATTTGGGTAGTGTTTATTTATATTTTTTTTTGTTGTGTTTGACACTCATGTAGAGATGGCACAATTAACTTTCAAGAATTTGCTGCCTTATGGAAATATATCCAAGATTGGAAACAATGCTTTGAAAGGTAAGAGGCTAGACAGTATACAGAAAGTATGTTATGTAAATCATGGTGAGTAGTAACAGATATCCTGACATAAAATGTGTACTGCATACAGTACATTTGAGGTATGTTACGAGGGCAGTGTAGTGTTTCAGATGTACACTACTGGCATTTTGCTGGCTTAGCTGCTATTTTCTGATATGTATGACGTGTATTATGAGGACTGTATTTGTGTATGAGGGTCTCCTACATCCTTATTGTGCTTGATCAGCTGTTATGATATTTTGTATTTTCACAAGGAAATGGTTGATATTCTTGAAAAGTAAAAGTTAACATGAGTATTCAATATACAGATTGTGTTATCTTTTCATAAATATTCATTCAGCTTTTCCTTCAGGCATGACACGATTGTCTCTTATGTAAAGCCATAATTTGGCATTATGTTGTAGTACATTGGAAAGCTCAGGTCTCCTTTAAGTTACGAAAGCAGGCTTTTTCTTAACAGTGACCTTGACACGGCAAAGCTATGGGCATAAGTTAAAGTTTACTGACATTGCATTCACTGACAAAACATTAGCTAAATCTTTCAAATCTTCTTTAATTCCTCTTTCAAGTACAGTATCTGTCATAAATGTAACAATTTAGTAACAAAAATATGTCACAAGATCACAAGAACCCATTCTTGAGCTATATGAGGGCAATTTAGGTTGGAGTAACTAAACCATTCATTGCAAAATCTCAGATTAACTTGGTTGTAAAATTATATGACTGAAATGAAATTATTTTTCAGGTTTGATACTGACAGATCTGGTAATATTGATGCCAACGAACTCGCAAATGCTTTTAGGACTTTTGGATACAACTTGTAAGTATGAACACTTTTCTTTTTGTAATTCTATTATAGGTATGAACAGACAAGTTTTTCATCTTGTGCTCTGTTAATCATGGTCTCAAGGTAGTGTTAGCCTTTTCAGTTAGGTTACTTATATATTGCTACTACCTGTGATGTCCGATATTTTCTGTGTCTTCTTTAGCAAAATATTTCCCTTACAGTGGGTTAGTGAAGGGGATAAGGGGTGGATCACCCCCAGTGATCAGCTGCTGCTGGTGGTCTTTGCCAGTTGGGCCTGACAAAGATGTAGAAAGGCAGACCACCATGAAACTCAGCAAGTGTTATTTACCACTGGCACTCATTTCAGATAACAAAAAAAGGAAAATATTATTTTCTTGCTTTTCAAGATATGTACCTTTCCATCCAGCCCTGCATGTTTACTATCTTGATAAACTTCCACCCAGACTGTAATTATCAACTTGTTTTGATGAAGGGCACAAAAGACAGTGTTCATCATAGGGACTGCTATGTTTTCTTGTCTTCATTTGAAAGAAAATTTGTTGTCTTTGCAAAGGTATCTCCCCCAACCTATTTGGTGTGTAGGACAACCAGCACCACAGCTTTTATTTTGACTCTTGTAACAGACCCAGGAAAAGAGCTGTAGGTACTCCAGCAATCCAGGGTAGGACCCCAATGCTTGTGCCCTGAATTTTCTCCCCCTCACCCCCACCCCCGCTTGAAAACTGAAGAATGAGAACATTTATAGCCTCAGTATTTGTAGTCCCCATGAAATGGTGGAGCCTTTGTGCAACTCATTTAAATTTTCTTGGCTGTGTCACTGCTCTGTTCATCAAGAATAAAAGTATTTCAAAGATGTTTTAGTACAATTGCACGATTAGTCATTGCTGATGAACCCATTGACATGCAGCCACAAATCCTTCAACTACCATGATATTATCATTGTCCAGTCGCAACTACTGCAAAGCTCTCTTCACAGTAGTAGGTCATATTGTTTTCTTCTTCTCAAACAGATCACCACAGTTTTCTCACATGATTGTCAGAAAGTTTGATAGAGCCAGTAGGAATACAATAAACTTTGACGACTTTATCCAGTGTTGTGTTATGCTGAAATCTCTCACTGATGCCTTTAGAAGAAAAGATACTAGTATGAGAGGCACCATACAAATACATTATGAAGAGGTAAGTAGAGAGGCATAGGGGATGTAAATTATACAGACATAATTCAGACATAGTAGGATGTAGGCCCCTATTTTATGCTAGGCTAGCCCAAATAGATGTAAGCTCAACTTGGTATGTTCATACTGAGTGAAATTAGAAGATGCAAGGAGATAGGATTGGAAGGGGGGGGGGGAGTGGGAACAGATTGGGGATTGGGGATGGGCTATGTAAGGAGTAACTTGTGTTTGATGTTGAAGTTATCAAACAAGACATAAGGAATAACTTGAATGGTCTTTCATGTTAACATTCAGAGTTGTAGCTCTCACTTTGTCTCAGCCTCCCCTACCTTCATACCTGCATCCCTTTACCTTAGCCCACCTCATCCCATTTGAAGATTATCTTTTCTTTTACCACAACAGTTCCTAGAAATGGTATTGGAAAATGCTATGCACTAGTCTGCAATTGATAGTATACCCAAGATGGAATTCTCACAATGGCTTAAAAGACTTCCATTGTTACTGTGTGTGAATGCAGCAGTAGGGATAAAAGAAGAAGAAGAGAAAGATTCAGCCACGTGGGAGGAAGAATCGGTGAAAGGTCGGAAAAATTGTGTGCCAGAGAAGAGGAGAGGCTGCCGCAGACATTGATGTACCATTCTATGGGATTGATAAAGACTTAAATGAAAATGCAAATCTCAAGTTAGAAGTGAAAAGGCTAAGAATCTGTTAACAAGTTTATATGTTATTATATTGTTTTAAATATAGGACAATTTTGCTAGATCTTTAAACTTAAGAGGGTGATCCAATAAAGCCCCACTTCTATGCAGTAGTGCATGGCAAGAATGCAAGATTAATGTGTTTGCTAAATAGTGAAAATTCTTTCTCAAAGATAATATTCTGAAGTATCTGTAGTCATTTCATATCAGACATTATTTTACCTCTCGTGGGAGATGAAGAGTACTCTTGTACATGTATCTCAAAATAGAGTATAGTGGAACTCGATGGTGGAAGCATTTGGAATTATTTATCCTGTTGGATTGGTTTTGAAAATGCCACCCTTCTTTTTGTTTCTTGGTTTTTCTTTTGAAGACAGATAAAGACTATAAATTGGACTGGTTGCAGTATGTAATTCTAAAA
The DNA here is from genome assembly GCA_029531755.1 of Holothuria leucospilota. Classification (NCBI taxonomy): domain Eukaryota; kingdom Metazoa; phylum Echinodermata; class Holothuroidea; order Aspidochirotida; family Holothuriidae; genus Holothuria; species Holothuria leucospilota. The sequence goes on along the minus strand of CM055968.1, from coordinate 14,659,708 downwards.
GTGAATTAGCAAGGCTGTAGAATGCTGGATTTTAAGTTCTAGAGAGATTGTGTGTAATAGGCATTGATAAATCACATGGCATGTCACCATGGACTAGCTCCAGTACTGAAACAAAGTTGCAATATTCACATTAGGAACTCACCTGCTCAGAGATTCAGACCCTGTATTGGGAACCATAAACTGAGTATCTGTTATGTAATCCAATTAAACTTGGTCTCTGTGTACATGGTTGATTGAGTCTTAGTGAAATATCAGCCATTCCTTAAGTAAATCAAGACTTCCTGTGCATAACCTACACAAAAGATTTAACTTTACAATGAGTGGAAATGTCCATAGTTTACCTCTTGTGTAATCAACTGCCCAAAGTTCCTCACTGCCCAGGGATTAAGTGTGACTCTAGAAGTGATAGTGGTTTCTTACAACAAAGAAATGAAAAGAAAAGGATTTTATTACAACTGGCCTGCCCTTTGTGAGGTTTGGTCAGATAGTTCTGATTTCCAAGCAGGCCTGTTCCTTATGCAGCAAATTTGGCATATTTTGAAACTGTTTTGGTTAACTTTTTTCAGAAGCTAAGATCAGGGACTAACAGTAATAGAAATAGTAAAATGGTTTTAGGTAGTGCTTTACCACCAGCAATAGGTGCTCAGTGCACTTACCAAATAGGATATCTGGTCAATAGTTACTTGCCCAACTTTAGTTATCTACTGCCAGTTACAAATTACCTCTGAGACAGTGGCTGAAGTGAAACCAGAAAAAAGTGGGACTAGTGAATAAAGTGAAGAATGATGAGATTTTTCCTTGCAAAGGTTAATGTCAACTCGCACAATACACATTACTACTTATACTAGGAATTTTCATTGAGTTATACCCAGGCCCATAGCCACACTAACCAATATGGGGGCAGGGCGGGGGCACATCGATGTGGAAGTTTCGCTGGCCTGGGGGAGGGTTTGAGGGGAGGGGGTGTCCCCTGTGAAAAATTTTGCCCATTTCAAGGACTCTAGATGCAAAATGGTGCTAGATTTTCGATTTTTCGTCTTATATTTGTATTCCAAAAATGCTGGTCTCCTAATAAATTTTTCCTCCTTCACTTCAAGACCTTTTTTTTAAATTTTTTTTTGGGGGAGGGGTGCCCCCTGTGGCTGTGTGGCTGGTCATACCATTAGTAATCGAGATTTCGGATAATAGGTACAATTGATCGACATCACTTGTCAAACAGCAGTGAACTGAGTACAACAGACTGAACAGAGTGCGCTATTATAAGCATGAAGTTACAAGTTTTCCTGGACTCATTATGCAACTTCCTTTTTATGTTTAAATACCAAAGAGGCAATACATGCCCTCATGTTGTACACTGCATGGTAATGTATCAAAATGCTGACAGCTAATTGTCTTAATCTGGGAAGTGCCACACTGTGCTCAGAAAGAGAGTTACTAAAACAGTTGGTCTATCAAAAGTTTGTCCCTTGAGAAACTGAGCTTACATTTCTCTTGATTGACAAGGTTTGAATGCATTGGCATTAGACAGTTTCTTTGTCATGACATTATAACCTTTACTTATACAAAATGTGGACTGAATTTAGGAATTATGGGTTCATAAATATTCCACTGCACAGAACATGATGGCACTGCCTATCTAAAATTTGTCCCTTGAGAAACTGAGCTTACTTTTCTCTTGATTGACAAGGTTTGAATGCATTGGCATTAGCCAGTTTCTTTGTCATGACATTATAACGTTTACTTATACAAAATATGGACTGAATTTAGGAATTATGGGTTCATAAATAGTCTACTGCACAGAACATGATGGCACTGCCTATTACTGATGCTCTTAGACAAGGAATATACACAGTTTGTAATGAGGGTGCCTAGCAGGTCAATGCCTTTCACTTGTACAGGGAAAACCTAGTAGTATGCATGTAGGCCTAATTCAAAAATGGCAAGGTTAGACAAAATGTCACATGCAAATTGCAGTAATCAAAATGTCCCAGTAGTCACCATTGCATGGCCAGGACTAGTTAACTATGTTCTCCTTGACCCCCAGCACTAATGAACTACACATTGTGTTATGCAGTGATCTGCTGATCAGGCCCAACCAGGACACAGAAATGCTGACCACCACTAACCTCAGAAACTGTTATTTCCATCCGGCACTAATTTCACATAATAAAGTACACAAATAGCAGTGTCTTCCTTCCCAAGATGCATACCTTTTCCTCCCCATAACATTTCCCATCTCATTGAGAAAGTTCAGTTTCACTATGACACTAGTCATCAACTTGTTTGATGAAGGGCACAAAAGTGTTTACCATGACCGTAGTAACAGGGAATATGTCAGGTGTATTTTTTTGTCTTCATTTGGAATAACTTTTGTCATCTCTTTGGAAAGGTACCTTCTCAACCTATTTGGTGTGTATGACAACCTGTGCCACAGCTTATATTTGGATCCAGAAAAAGAGGTGCTGGGAATCCTGGGCAGAACCCTGGTTATATGCCCTATTTTATTACTCTTTTGCATTTTGTTAGAGATTTGCTATTCTTTTAATTGTTGCATTAAGGTTTAGAAGTTAATATGTGTTCTCTTTAGGAAATTTACATGGTGTGGGAAGCTGTCATGAAGTCATAAATATCGAATTTGTACTGAAACCAGTTTGTAACAGAACTGTTTCAAGGTCCTCCATGAAAGAAGACACACATGTAGGGGGTCTTGAAGTTATTAATCCTTACCTCAAATGGCATACACCATGTGAGGAGGGCCCATATGGTACATTTGAAGGTGACACTCCCAAAGTTTGAGTATGCCCCCAACCACATTGTTTCTCAGTCATGGTTTTCAATTTCAGACCCTCTTGCAAGTGCATCTCTAAGTGTAAACCTTGGGTACCCAAGCCTGAGCAGACTATGAACTTGTGATGAGGAATATTGAAAGGAATTTATAAGATGAAACAACTCCATAATATATACTTCTGACATCAGCCATACATAATGAAATTTGTTGAGATGTATATGAAAACTGTAATTCTTCAATAATACAAAGGATGAAAGGATTATACTTAGGAAACAAAAGTCTGAAAGATAGCCATCAGGTTACAAATTCCTTCTCATCTGTAAGATTTTGTTGGAATGGCAGAAATCTCCTTTGTCTTCCATAATCTTCTGCAAGAGCACTGCTCTTTATTTCATTTGTGTACTGTTTAAATAACTCCAGGTCAGGAAGACACTTAGGCTCATTAATTAATCATTTTGAAGAGATTGTTGATGAAAAACAGTGAAAGTTGATGACAAGGCAGTCAGGTAGAAAATTGATTCCCAGATATTTCCCTCCTGGACAACCCCCCCAGGGACAATTCTCACCTGGACAGATACCTCTGTGGACGATTACCCCCAACACGACTCCAATTTTTTTGGTGGGGAAAGTGGTCTGAGAGGCAATTGTCATGGGTGAAATGGTCTGGGGCCAAACTGCCCGTGGGGGGTGTCCAAGGGGAAATTGGGAGGGAACTGGGGGGGGGGGGGAGTTGTCTACTGGTCACAGTAGAAAATACATCCAATCAAGCTCTGTAGACTGTCATTTTTCATTCCCATTTTGATGTGCAAGAATGTAATTCCAGTCTTAGTCACTTCCACAAATGCCAGTAGGGTTGAAGCTTCCCTTCCATTCCCTATCACTGCCTAATTATTAACATAACTCACAAAATGTGCATTACCACTTAACCCTGTGTGGAATCACCAGTATTTTTCTTCTCCTTTCCACTCTGTACATTTCTTAATTTGAGCAAACAGCTCATTGGGGATTGGGTATTGGGACTTGTATGTTACAAATCTGATGTTGTTTAATTATGATTTTGTCATCAGAGCACATGCTGACACCCCACGTTGTTTTCGTGGAGCTGTTTTAAGTGTTTGTAGAACTGTCTTAAAACCCTGGTCAGTGCCAATTGTCTATGTTTTTTTGCAAAGGTGGACATTTAGCTTGTAGTGAATACTTGCCATGGAAGAGGTTAGTGGTTGTATCCTTTTCAGTTCTTATACACTGACTTCTTCAAAGAATCTGAGCACATTGCAATTGTGCATTAATTCTACAAGTAGCAGATGAATGCTTGAAGTATAAGATTTTTTTTCACTCAACATTTGATACGGGCTGAAACTTTAATGAATGCTTGCTTCGGCAGTTTTTATTCCCAGACCATCCAGCTTATCCATCTTTTGGCATAGTCTCATGTATAATGTTTATGTTAAAGGGTGACTTGCCAATCATAGCGGTTTTAGCATGTCGGTCCCAGTTTCTGATAGTAACCTCCAAAATATTGGACATTTGAAATGTGCCTAAAGATTGCATGCTTCCACATGAAAATTCTATGTGACACAGTTTTGCCAATTCAGTCTGAGAATAAAATAGTAACTTACCATCTAGAGATGCCAATAGCTTCCCTATTATTCTGTTTATGCAATTTCTCATTCTTTTTGTTCTTTTTAACCTTAGCGTCTTCATTTTATACCAAGGTAAAGATTAGTACTACATGTAGCTGATTGTATTGCAACGGATATCGTATTGTCTTCTTAAATGTAAACCTTGAAAATAATGATGTATATATAAATATATATATATTAGCCTCAAATATGTTTCACATTTTTTCTTTTCACTTAAAAGTGAAACTTTTCCCCATTCTATTTTTAGATTCACCTTTAAAAGTACCATTACACAAGTTTGAATGGTTAACCCCAATGAGCAAAACTTCATGCAGATATTCTCTTGCAGGTTTTTGTTTTCCTTGTACCGTACCCCATAGTATTTGAATTCACACCTTTAAAATGTGACAATCCAGTTTTTAGTTTTATTTCCCCTTTGAGTAACCTTTACGTAGCAGATCCTATGCTTGTACTTTGTGTCACAAAAAAAAAAGAAAAGAACAAATACACAAAGAACAAAATATCTGTAAATTGAAGCTGACTTTATTACAGCCTTCCAGCATATTATTCTTACTGAAACTTAAAGATTTCACCACCAATGTGGTTATGCCTTACATGGATATTCTTTTCTTCCATAATTAGTAGCAATCAATATTAATCTTTTTGTCAGCAGAAACATTAGCAGCAGACAATATTTCCTCCAACAAAGATGACATTTTTTCTTGTGACCCCTCTAAGCAACCATTAAGTACCTCATCAATTTTGTGTTTTGCAATCAAATACAAAATGTGTTTCAGTTGACTTCCCTCATCACTCTCCCCACATTTTATTCCAGTCCCATCATATCCATCAGAAACTCTAGTCAAATGGGCCTTAAGACTTAACAGTATTTCACAGGCCCTGCTGCAAACTGTTCTGTCTTCATCCTCCAGTTTTTCAAACAGTAACCTTAAGCATATATGTTCGTCCAAGATTTCTATCCAGCTAACAGGGGCAGCTATGTCCTTGGCGTTTGTACTTATCATATGTTGTCTTCTTTCAAAGCTGTTGGCCTCAGCTCTACTGCCCGCTATATCTGTGTTACAGTCATTCACTGCAATCTCTAAATCATCAAATACAGATGCATACTGAGGTATATTTCTCTGACACCTCAGCAGTTCCCTCTCTCCCCCAGGGTTAGAAACAGCTTGTTCAACTTTTTTCAGATTATCAAAATTTCCCACCAAACAAGTCTCTGCTTTCTGATTATCATCTTTGCTATGATTACGCTTTGATTTATTCATGTCTGCAGCTACATCAGGCAAAATGAATTCTGGAACCACTGCCTGCAAAAATTCTCCCCAAAACTCCAGAGAGGATAGTTTGACCTCCCAGTCAAGATCTCTTGAGGCTGCAGTCACTGCACAAAATACCATTGCAGGGATGGTGACACAACTCTCTTCTGCAATACAAAGATAATACACACTGAGTTATCACTTAAACAATGCTCACTAATACTCTAAGACAGCCCTTTCCAGACTATGGGTCTCAACCTCATAATGGGTAAATCAGCTGTAGCTCTTGGTAGCAGGCCAAACCTGATAAAGTAAGTACCACCCAGAACAGAAATGGCAATCAAAGGGAATAGGTGGGTCACAGCTGATCACATTTGGGAAGCACACCTCTAAATGATGAGAACTGATTATCTTCATTAAGTTAGCATGTCTATGGCAAGACATGAAACCTCCATTCTGACTACTATCTTGCATGTTTTGAGAAATAGAAATATCTTGGGAGCACTGGGTCCCACTTCCTCTTTCTGTGGATTTATCTTTAAAGAGTCTCCATACCGATCTATGTGATAGTATATGAAGATGCATAGACTATTTCCACAGCAATTGAAACCAGAAAGCCAAAAGGCTTAGTGATTCCTTGCCATATGGATATACTGCAACAAACATGACAAGCATGAGATCCCTCACAGGTATCCTACTTGAGATATCATGTTAATAAGGTCAAAAGCTTTTGAAATCTTGTGACCCAAAATGACCTACATGCTAAATATGAACAATGCACAGACCAAGTATGAGATCCCTCATAGTTATCCTCCTTAAAATATGTTTACTAGGTTTTGACCTTTTGTGACCTCAAATGACCTTTGACCTGCATGAAAAACAGTAGGGATCATCTATTCAATTAAAAAAATCCACATGTCAAGTGTGAGATCCCTCACAGTTATCCTTCTTGAGATATTGTATTTACATGGTTTTCACCTTTAGACCTCTGGTGACCCCACATGACCTTTGACCTCCAAATATGGGCAATCCACATGGTAAGTATGAGATCCTTCACAGTTACTCTTCAGGAGATGGTGTTTACAACATTTTGACCTCTGGTGACCCCAAATGACCTTTGACCGCCACCAAAAACAATGGGGATCATCTACTCAATATGGACAATCCACATGGTGAGTATGAGATCCCTCACACTTATCCTTCTGGAGATATCATGTTTACAAGGTTTTGATGTTTTAACCTCTGATGACCCCAAATGACCTTTGACCTCCATCCAAAAACAATAGAGATTATCTACTCAGTATGGGCAATCCACATGCTAAATATGTGATCCATCACAGTTACCCTTCTTGAGATATCATGTTTACAAGGTTTTGATCTTTTGACCACTAGGGATCCCAAATGACCTTTGACCTCCACCAAAATCAATAGGGATCATCTACTCAATACAGACAGTCCACATGGTAAGTATGAGATCCCTCACACGTATCCTTCTATAGATATCGTGTTTACAAGGTTTTGACATTTTGACCTCTGATGACCCCAAATGACCTTTGACCTCCATCAAAAATAATAGGAATTATCTTCTCAATATGGGCAATCCAAATGCTAAGTATGAGATCCCTCACAGTTATCCTCCTTGAGAAATAGTGTTTACAATGTTTTGACCTTTTGACTACTGGTGACCCCAAATGACCTTTGACCTCCACCAAAAATACTAGGGATCATCTACTCAATATGGGCAATCCACATGCTAAGTATAAGATCCCTCACACTTACCCTTCTTGAGATATCATGTTTACAAGGTTTTGACCTTTTGACCTCTGATGACCCCAAATGACCTTTGACCTCCACCAAAAACAATAGGGATCATCTACTCAATATGGACAATCCACATGCTAAGTATGAGATCCCTCACAGTTACCCTTCTTGAGATATCATGTTTACAAGGTTTTGACCTTTTGACCTCTGATAACCCCCAGATGACCTTTGACCTCCACCAAAAATTATAGAAATCATTTACTTAATATGGGTAATCCACATGCTAAGTATGAGATCCCTCAAAGTTACCCTTCTTGAGATATAGTGTTTACAAGGTTTTGACCTTTTGACCACTGGTGACCCCAAATGACCTTTGACCTCCACCAAACACAATAGGGATCATCTACTCAATATTGGCAATGAACATGGTAAGTATGAGATCCTTCACATTTATCCTTCTGGAGATACCGTGTTTACAAGCAATTTCCAGGGTATTTACTCTTTGACCTCTGGTGACCCCAAATGACCTTTGACCTCCACCAAAAAGAATAGGGATCATCTATTTAATATGGGCAACCTACCTGCCAAGTATGAGATCCCTAGGAGTTACCCATCTTGAGATATCGTGTTTACAAGGTTTTGACCTTTTGACCTCCTGTGACCCCAAATGACCTTTGACCTCCATCAAAAAGAATAGGGATCATCTACTCAATATGACCAACCCACACACCAAGTATGAGCTCAGTCATAGTTACCCTTCTTGAGATATCGTGTCTACAAGAAAAGCGTCACACACACACACACACACACACACACACACACCCACACATACACACACACACACACGACATCACCATCGCATAGATTCCTTCTGCCTTTGGCAAGGAATCAAAAATCATGGAGTACCATGCTGGTGTTCATTTTATAATTCAATACACGCGGTGGGAAATTAGATTTTGCTGTACCTCAGATCAAGTCCACAGACATTTTCGCATGGATACGAAGGCTTCGGGTGACTTGTTTTGTCTTTCACAATTTACCGTCATACTGTCCAACTTTTTCTGTCCATGTTAAGGAGATAAACTTCAACAAGAACTTTTCCTTCAAAAAGAAATTCTCTTTGAACCATGATTGATGTCTAGAGAACCACAGTTTTAAACTCGCAAAACTGTGCATGATTATACAAAATATCTGTCTTGTTGTGGTACACTTTCCTTCCCAGCATGCTTTGTATATGGAAGTTTCCCAACTTGTCTATTGTACAACTTTTTTGGAAGAGTGAAGGAAATTCTAGTAAATATACCACACAAGTTAGATTTAATCTGCCATTTTAATATCGTACTCACAAATTTACCTGTTGCAACTGTTTCATCTGACTTCCATTTTGGTAATAACAATAGGCTTGACCTCACCCAATTGTCTTCTTTTAACCAGCTACACAAAAGATTTATAGCAGCCCTCCTTGCAAAGCCACCAGGGTCCTTCATCAATATGGCTGTGACTTTCTTTATGATGTCAATCTGAATAAAACAAAAAAGGTAATCTATTTCCATATAAAAGCTTAATTTGCATACTGTTAACAGATTAAAGGGGAAATGCAGTCACCCCAACTTGAAGTAGTGTAGTAGACTGTCCTGTTTCATGATTGGCTCTTTAGAGTCATGTGACAATATTTTTTCTCCTCAAATGTGAAATTTATTAGCAGTAACTGATTGGTTTACCTTGAATATGAAATATTAAAGTCTTAAAATATTATGAAAGATACTTTGAAGAGAAATAAGAAGAAAATTGTGAGATTTAGCTGTTGCTTCAAAATAAGTATGGGGAGACTGCTCTTGCCCTTTAAGGCAGTATACTGTGTGATATGGTAGGGAAAGGGGACAAAAAAAGGAGTTGGGAATGGTCGAAAATCAGTTAAAGAATCCATGGACAGCCAAAAGAAAATTTTTGACTGATCTGCCCTAGTTCTAGCAACATTTATGCCAATTCTGTCTTGGGAGACCAGGCTGGTTACTCATACACCCCTATCCATACACACATCCTCTAAAAAGCATATCTTTACTGGATCATTCACTAAAAGTAAGAAATTATCTTGTTTGCATACGATGCTGCAGGTCAATTTTATAAGCATGATATGTAAGTGGTAATTCAATTTCTTGTTACAAAGTTATTTCCTCCTGAGGAAACAAACATTCCCTTTTACAGAAGTCCTCAACTTATTTTTTTTATGTTTTATTTTTTTAGTGGTTTTGTTTTTCCACAAACCACAGTTCCAGAAGAAACAAAAAATTCTTCCATTGCAAATACCTCTTTTATATCATAATGTTCCATAAAATGTTTCCATAGAGTCTGGTTTTGAGAGAGCTTGCCCAGAGCATTTAGAGAAGCCTCTCTGACATAGCTCTCTTCATCTTCCAACCGATCCCAGATGTAATGATGGAGCTTAGTCTGTATGAACCAATTGGTAATGGCACCTGCATTCAAAAACCAAGGATTACCAAACAGTACAAGAATTAATAACAAATTTCACCTCACTTCTACAATTTTGCAAAAATTACAGCTCAGTTTAAAGGACAAATGCAGCCCTCACCACTCCCCAACCCAGTCCATTTTAAAATGTGTAGTAGACACACTACAAATATTCTGTTTTCTCCTGTTCATCCCCAATGGTGGAAGTCATAATTCTAAGTTATAGACCAAGAAATGAGTTATCCAAAGACACCTTCACAAATTCACAGGCAAACATATTTACTGTAAAGAGTGGACCATGTTTTCTATTTAAATAGGATCATGGCTTATTAACACAACTTTTGGTAAATTATGCTTTTGCTCTGTGCCTTCTAAAGCTACAAAGCTCCTCAGCTCTCTACCACCCACAAAAGGATTACATCAAGGTTGGAATTAAGAGTATTTAAAAAATGTACCCCTCCATCCCATTAATTTCAATCTTTCTACCAAACCTATGTACAGCATATGCCTACTGCCCTGTGAGTACCTTCTATGACCATGAAGCTACTTTCACACACAAGTTACAGTGTGCATAGAAGGCTTGGTCAATCCCAATAGTTTTGGAGTGAGGTACCCACTGCCTATTAGTCACGATTCTGAATGGAGTCGTGACTCCCATAATAACATCATATCAACTGACGGAACAACTTAATATCTCAGCAGCTATCAAGTTACTACTTCTAGCCTACCAATTTATATTAATACACCAGGCAGTTTACCTATAGGATTCTTAAAAACAGATAGTCAACACCCCAAACTACACTTTTACTTGGGTAAGCAAACCTCCTCAACTGTTGACTGCTCTTTGACTGACACCAAATTTAAAAGATGCAAAGTAGCTCACATTACACAGCATGCACTGAGAGTGTTCAAATTACTGTACACATTAGTCTAAGTTGACACTACATAACACATTCGTGCTGGTTTGTTGTTGAATTTCATCTAACTAACTGTACACATTAGTGCACTATTTGCTCACCAGGATATGGCCTTAAGCAATGAATATAGGTTTATTCCTGCACAAAGGGGAGTCTATGGCAGTTATGGGAGTGGCTTGTAAGAAGTAAGGTGGGAGAATTGGAACTGTGTGGGATGATGAGATTTGCCCTTTAATGGCTTCGCTGCCTAACTAAAAGTACCGGACAATCATCAGGGCCCACTAAAGTTAAAACTTGCAATTGAACAATTGAACAGAGAAATGATCAAAAGAGCCCACTGCATTAAAACACTTCATGAAAACTTGCAAATTAACACAAATAAAAGTCCAAAATATGACTTTTGTGCATATTTACAACAGTAGTGAAAATTACCCAGGAGTTGTGATTCTAAGGAAGGTAGAGTCATGACTTGACACCCAGCCAGAAGCCACGACTCTGAAGTAGATACAGGTAACCCGCCCAAGCCTAGCAAAAGTGGTAGGTGATTCTTTGTGATAAAAAATTTGGTAAATACCCCCCCCCCCCCCCAAAAAAAAAAAAGAAAAAGAAAAAAAAACAAGTCTTGGTAACAACCAAATGCCAATATGAAAAGTTTTGGAAATTTTTTAATTTATGCTGAATTTCACCTGCAATATACAAATCCATCTTCAAAATATCTTGTTAGTGACTGGTAGTTGGACTTTTTGTCACAACATGTCAGTCAGTCTCAGTTTATAAGATGCCTTTGGAAGGAGCAAAAAACATAACTGGCAAACCATAGCACTTTCTTTCTTCCAGGTTCCAAGATTTTGAGAACCCATATCCCTTCAAGAGGTGTAATCAGAATTACATTTGTAAGGGATACAAGTATAAATTTGGGACTTTGGCAATCCGTCTTCAAACCTGTTTGCCTGAATCTTCTTTCACTTGGTCAATCATCAGTAGTCAGTACCAGCAGAAAGCAGAGGCTTAGTTCAGTCATCAAAAACTGACATAACAAATCACCACTGTATTCATTAGATAATTTTACCTTTTCTTCCAAATTTTATTGCAAGATTAATAGCCAAGATCAAAAACACTGGAAAAAGGAACTGAAGGGCAAAAACTTGTAATTATAAATACAGTCATCAGCACAAGGGTCCCTTTTTCACTCATACTTGGAGATAAAAGTGGAATTTACCATCAGATATTGCTAGCAGAGTCCCAATAAAGTTGATGGCTGAATCCCTAGCCTCCCACTGTAAGCTCAACAAATGCTTCTGGAGAGCATCCACTGCTTTCTTCATCAACTGCTGGTCATCAACAAGAAGACCTTCTGTTTGGCCAAAGAGAACATGAAACTTCAGCAGGTGTAGACTTTTATTCAAAACCTTAAATAACAAAGAAAACACACCTTTAATCTTTAAACAAATTAATGAATGCATACACAGTTGTGTGGAAGATACACCTCCCCCCTCCCCCAGATCTTTTTACTACACAAATAATTGCGAGTACCCAGCACCAATTTATCATCTCTACAACACTTCCAATGGATGGTATTAGCATTTTCATACCAAGGGTCCTTCCAAAGTATATACTTCTTAAAGGCACAATGTGCTTCCCTTGCATCAGCATAGACCTTTTTCCAAATATTAATTACAAAGAACTGTAGGATAGAGTACAGGTGCGCACAGTTTTTGGCCACAATAAAATGCCATTGACAAAAATGACATGTACCAAAACTCTGTCCCACAATCCTTTGTAATTGCTATAATATAAACTCTGGCAATAGCTCGACATCAAAAACATATCACACATTACCAAAAGTATGAATGCTGCATCATTTGAAAATTTGAAGTTTTGGTCAACAAAATTATTCATGACCTATTATATTAGTAATAAAGTAATGAATTTCTTTCTGTGTGACCCTTGTTTTTTTACATATAAAATTACTCTGCAAGCATTTTCATATCCTATCACTGTTTTGAAGGTACAAAAATTTTATCTGCCACAACCACAATGTTTAAAACACCTTTAAGGAGTTTTTGTCACTGTACACTTCACCCACCCCTCTCTCCCTTTCCCTTCCTCAATAACAACTCCATTACTGTACACCTTATATTCTTTCATGTACAGAGCACATATCAATCATAAGAAGCTGACTATTGCTAAATACCTAATTAGTGTTAGTTGTTCTCTGTCTCAAAATTCTCTCTAGACTACATGTTCTAAATCTATTCTAATAAATCTAGCATTGAAAAACAAGAACAAGTTAAAAAAAAGGTAGGTTAAAAAAATAGGTAGCATGTTCTCATGATATATGTTCAACAGTGAACAAGAAATGAAGTCTACTCACAGTGTTGTCACAATCACTAGAACTTATCAACTGCATAACACTATGCATGATGGGAAGAAATAAATTTGGTTCTGCATCTGAAAGAAGCAAAGCAAAAGTACATACTTCTTTCATAGCGGGATGAGTATCAGTGTTGCATATTCCATCATAAATAAAAGGGGGTTGAATCATGTTGAATTCATTAAACAATTTTCAATGTGTAGAGTTCTGTTCTACGAGGACTAGCTCTGTGAAAAAAGCCTTTTAATCATCCCAATGCAACTTGTGACATTACATTGTTTAACACTTCATGGCTTCTGTAAATGACCTGTATTTATTATGATCTGAAAGAATAATAACCAAGGTCCCTTTGCAATCCTCTCTTCCCCTCCCCCTCCCCACCCATCCATTCTAGAGGTGCCACTGAAATTTACTACCATTTAGGTTTCAGTCAATTTATTCAGGGTTATGAAGCTGTTTAGGCTCATTGCAGACCCTATACCATTGTGTATGAACACATGCTAGATTTGCCTACTCAACCAGAGGTTAATGAGGCAAGGCTGTACTAGGTGCTCCCAATCCTGCCCCTTGGACGCTTCCACTGAACAACAAAAAGCTGGTTGATTGACAAGTGTCCACATGTACAGTGTGCATTCATCTAAAGAAGTTAAATGTCATTTTGTCCGTCTTTGCGGGAAGATTAGGAGTAATTTTCAAAACAGGGATAAGTCATGGTGCTACAAGTGTTTGTTTTATACTCCTGACTCGAAAATTTGCAGTTTCTCCACCAATATTTGGCACAAAAGGCTAAAGCCACAATGTAATGTTTGTATTAAGTGCTATTGCTCTGTTGCTGTACAAAGAGCCGACTCAGTGGCTTCAGTCCAGATCGCCAGCTAGCCACTTTTCCAAAGGCTGGGAATGGAAAAGCTTGATCTTGCTCTGCAATACTTATACTACACACCTAAATCAAGCTAAGTCCTAGAGCAACTTCTGGAATCAGACAAGTAGGCTATCAACCACAAACCCTTCCTTGAATCCCCCTCAACATCACTACTAACAGCAATGGTGAACAAGCCCTTTTGAGTCACTACAAAATTCCATGAGGTTTCATTCGGATTTGATCCTAGGACCTCTCAAATGTAAGGTAGTCAGTCAAACCAATAACCCAACCCTACTTACATTCTTTTAAATAGTTTCAGGTGGGGATGAATGGAATGAAGCATAGTACATTGCTTTTACATTATGGATTTTCAATGCTGCTGAATTGGTTGGGACCATTGATTATAGAACTATGAAATAGTAATGGCTGGTCATACACGAATGTTGAGCTAGGTCTAGGGATAACTTAAACATTTGACACACAAAATAATTCTATGTGGGAGACCCTTTACTTCTTTAATATGACACACATCACCTCATGCAGGCTTCGACAAATCCCCTGCCCGACAGTCTGGGACAAGTAAAATCTTACTCGGGCAAGTGCATTGTTCAATATCATAGCCCACTGGGCAAGTACCGTTGCAAAGTCTCCTCCACAAAGGAGTTCAAAGGCATACTAAAAGTGGAAAAGTAGATATTCATGCAGACAAGTAGACTAAGAGAACAGCCAGCCTGATGGACAAGTAATGCAAAAAGAATTTGTTGAAGCCTGCCTCTGCAATGATACTTGGATAATATACAGTGGGGACTAGGAAATGTGTTTTAAGAACATTACTAAGACATAATTCTTAAACAAACCTTTTTCCTGCAGGGCTTTCAAAACGTCTAAATATTGCTTCAGAAATCTGTCCACTTTCTGCTTGGAGAATGTCAGGTGCTGACATAATATCCATCCTATAAGGGCATTGAGGGCTTCTAACAGTTCTGTGCACCCAACAGCTAAATGCAGTGATCCCTAAAAAGACAAATAAATACATTTCTTTAGCACTTCTACCTTAAGTCTGAATCTGAAAGAAACATCATCATTTCAAAACCTAACTAGAAAATTGCTTGATGAATGTGATCCAAGGGAATAACACACAGGCTCCAGGTGCAGATTCAAAGTCAAGCATGCCCCTTTCAAAGTCTGAGTGGTCATCAGAAATTAGTTGCCATCCTGGTATTCTTGGGGAAGCAAGGGTACAGAGAATGTATTTCTGAGGACTGCATGTTACGATCTTTCCCCAGAACTTAATTCAAGTAATTGAAATCAGTTTTTTTTTTGACACTGGTTGAAAAAGTTTTGTTCAGAACATTTTGGGACAATGTATAAAAGACAACTACAGGCATTGCATCCATACCCTGTTCTTTGAATTAAATATTCACAGGTATTAAAGTAATTGTGGGTAAATGTATCACTTTTCAAAATATAAGAGAAAAAAAAGAGACATTTCTTGCCAGATTTGCCACATTTTTGTCATCAACTGAAACTAATAACCATCACAAATGAAAATATACCTCAAGAATTATTCTTTCCAGACACACTAGCGAATAGTACTTGACTGAGTAAAGGTCTTGCTTTGTCGCACTCTGAAAGAAAGAAATGACCTTTGGAGGAAGGGCTTGATTCTCTTTGATTCCAGACTGGTTTACATCTTCCAAAGAAACTTTCAATGACACCATTAAAATGGACATTAACATTTTCACTTCATTTTTGATACCAACAGGAAGGCACCTGAAATAAAAGAATTGGTTGAAATGTACTTATTTCACAGTGTACAAACAGACTGAGTAAATCAAAGCTGACTTCCACCCACTTTTTGCAAATTTTGTTTAATAATTTACAGTGAGATGCTTTTTCAGAAATTCTGTGATATTTGATACAAGGAATTATGTACTTTATGCATTCTCTATTCTGTACATCTTATACAATTTCTGGTACCTCAAAGAACATCGTACTTGGCAGCTTGTAAAAATATTGGGTAATTTTACCTCAATTTCAGGACTTACTGTATTTATTACTATTAATATTTTCTACATTACTTTCAATACTTATTTACAATTTTTGTCAATTTTGAGAGAAAATTATGAGCTTATGACAAATAATGTCAGCTTCTTAAGATATCAACACAGCATTGCATAAAAATGTTGAAGCTTGATTGTTCAAAAGTTCTTCAGATGGAAAATAATCTCCAAATTATATGATATCAGTTTTGATCTAAGAACGTTAAACAATTTAATTTTGTTGGCAGGGCACTGTACAGTACATTTATTTGAACGGAAGTTGTCAAATGCTTCATTACTGAAACAAATATGACATGTTCATATTAAGTGGCATACTTAGAAGGGGTGGGGTACACAAAGATGGCTTCTTCATCCCCCTCCCTCCCTCCTCCCTCATCCACCTCTTCTTCTCCATCCTCCACTTATAATTTGCCAATCTGGTGATTAGTCTTTGGTGATAAATATTAATGTCTTCCTCCTTTTTATAGGAATTCTTTTGTCACAGAGCATATTACAGTTAAATCCACAACAATCCAACCACAAACATTGGTATCTATAATGTTTGCTACAGCAGCAAGGTGTTGAGTATGGTATGATGACTTCATTACACTCTACCCCAACCACGGCATTGAAATTGAAGTGTTAGAAATTAACCTACCTTTGAAAAGTTGATTAAACGTAGCTGAGCTGTAATTACATCTCAGTGCTGTAACTTTAAAGTGTACCTAAAGTCTAACATTTCAAAAACATATGTTACAAAGCTTGAAAAATGCATCCAGATGGTCCAACTTCCATCTTCACAGGACATTCCTGAGCTGAGATATAAAATGTTGAAGCTTAGTCACTCAATTTGAAATGGTAGATTGTGCAATAATTTGTGATGTCATTCTTGTACTACTCAAATTACAATCTTTGTTTTTCTTTGTTTTTTCAAAAGCCACTGAACCTTGTGCCAAAATGTGATCTTTTGCTTACTGTTATAGGGTGACTTGGCTATAAAAGCCCTCTTCCCACAACATGCTATGCAAGGGAACAGCAAATATTTCAAGGTCATATAAACATATTAATTTCATAAGGAAACAAAAGCAAGTAATGTGAGTTGAACAAGAAGGGCATCACAAATTATTGCACAATCAACTTTTTCAACTTAAGTGAATAAATTTCAACATTTTATATCTCAGCAACGGAATGAGCTATGAAGATGGGAGTTGGATGAATGGAATTCATTTTTCAACCTCTAAAATATTTGTTCTTGTAATTCTAGACTTTAGGTCCACTTTAACTACTGTACCCAAACCTTCCCTTCTTTCAATCTAATCAATAATAATTTCACACAGGAACTACTACTACTCACTTGACATGATCCATTTTGTTGCACAACCCAAGCAGGGCAGGAAGAAGTTGACAAAACTGCTTCAGTTTTCTGGTTTCTACAAGCTTCTGGAATGCTACACTCATGATGTCATCAATCTGAGACCAAAGAGTATCTTCAGGTAATGAAAGTCTAGAAAAAATATGAATGAAGCAAGCTGAGAAAGTGACAAAACATAAAAATTCTACATAACTAGTTCTACAAACCATGTGGTCTTACTGTGACAGCTTAACATCAATATGCAGCTGCTGCATGGAAGAATTATAAGCATCAACAGTGCTGTTAACAGTAGATTTGGTATAGGGAATTAAACAGCTCCAAGAAACCTACTATTACAATGCTTCTGTACCACTGCTACAGTACTAGAAGTTAATCAGACAAACTTTTTCCTATCTTCCAACACAATGTTTACATTTTCAATAAATATGACTTCAGTAATTATTCTTTTTTTTATTATTCTGGTTTTTCAGGACATTCAAAAATGTGGAAACTCTGCCAGGAAATTTCAGTTTAAACTACAAAAGCTGAAAGTCAAGGTATGCATAAAGAGAATACAAAGGAGATATTACAATAATTTTACAAAATCTGAGACTTACAATTCTGTTGACTGTTCCAGAAACAAGCAGAATATTTTTACCACTGCTTCAACAAGGACTGGCCTTGCATCCTTTTGTTGTAAAACTGAACAGTACTGCTGAATGAGTGAATTCTTTGCAATCAAGTAAACACCAACTTCAGATGAAATTCCCAACAAATGAGACAAAATTCCTATTGATGATGCCGTATTATGGTCCTGGCATGTCTGCAGACTTGTAGCAAGCTGGTCATATTTTCCAGAGGACAATGTCTCACCACTCACAAGAACTAACTGCATAATATCATTTTTCCACTTTGACAAAATTACAGATGTGTCTTTTTTATATTCTGAGTGCTCATATTGAGCCTTCTTCAAAGAATGGACAGTTTCTTGCTGTGAATGTTTTGCTACTTTGGATAGCCTGTCCTCATCAGAATCTGCAGTAGCCTCATTGAGTTTTCTCTTCACTAATGGAAATTGAGAATTTTTAACATCACTGTCCTTTTTCACTACCCCTGAAGATACCACCTCTTCATCTTTGGTCTGATGCAACTGATTGGTTTGCTTAGATGATACCTGACCATTCAACTCCCCCTCTTTGGACTGAGAGTTTGAGGCATCTGTAGTATCATGTATGCTTTGTTTCAAATAAAAATCATCTCTATCTTTGGTAACATCAGATGAGTGAATTATTTTGGCAAGGAAGAGTTGTGCTGCTTTCACAACAAACATACTCTGATCTTTAAGCAGTTCCATGGATTTGCTGAATGCACCTTGAGGGGGTAAAAAGGAGCACGAGAAGTTAATAAGTAAAGGCAAGTCCTTGTATTAACCAGGAAAGAGACAAAACAGTGACTCTGGCTGTCTGCAAACTGGCAGGCAGGCCTTTTCTAGTCTGCTGACTCAGTATGGTCATTATATGGCTTCACATAATAGG
Organism: Holothuria leucospilota; assembly: GCA_029531755.1. Lineage (NCBI taxonomy): Eukaryota > Metazoa > Echinodermata > Holothuroidea > Aspidochirotida > Holothuriidae > Holothuria > Holothuria leucospilota. The sequence continues at coordinate 14,640,713 of CM055968.1, read as the reverse complement.
TCAGCAACAACTACCACTATAAAATTGGGACACTGTACCTCGTCTTCCAAAAGGTTGACTGGTTTAAATATCTGTCAAACTTACATAATACTCTGCAATTACTGATCTGTACTGCTCATTTATATATGTTATAGACATGACTTCAGGCCTATACTCACATTAAGTGTCCAGTTTTGTTTTTGCCATTTTACAAAGTTGCTAAATCCTGTTGCTAGGACTTTCACACCATCGCACGCAAAATAAAACGCAGTTTAGTTCAATTTATAAAACATTATGGTTAGGTTTATACTTGCACATACACATTTGGCAGCAATCGCTGCAGCAACCGTTTGTCCAACCGTACGCTGTCATTACACTGCCACAGTGCTGAACAGTCAAAAATATGATGGCAGCTTGATCTTACCTAGTTCAAGGAACAAGGTTTATGGTAAGAACTGGGCTTGAGGACCTCTGGCTAGCCTTCTCTATAATCTTTTCAGTGGGGGGGAGGAGGGTCTTTCAATTTAAACTGATGTTTCCTTTTTGAGTTTGTGACCTTATGTAGCATTTCAAGTCCCAGTGCTTTGCTATTGACACTATATGCTCAAACAACATTTACTGGTAGAGTTGGTGCATTTACTGATAAGATCCTTGCTTTTTGAAGAAAATGTCCCATTTCAAGTACTGCCTCCCCCCACCCTTTAATATATGCTACTTTTCACTCAGGTTAAGTACTGCAACAATATTTGCCTTTATACTCGAGTCACGAAAATATTACAGACACCTTGAATACAATATTCATTGTCTGACCATAGACTGCTTCAACTCACTAGTGCACAGTGGTATAGCTATGGATGGAGGAAGGGCTCACAAACCCTTTCAAAATGAGCCCCACTGGAAATTTTGAGAGACCACAAGTTAACCTTCTCCCCAACTTGAATTGTAAATGCAACACCATCCAGACTTGAGAACTATACACTTCAAAAGCCCCAGCAAGTGAACCTAATCACACTTGGACTTGAGCCACCTCCTTTAAACCTGTACCCTCCAACCAAAAATGTCTCGTTCCACCACTGCTAAGGTATAAAACATTTGCTACACCTAGATATGAATCACATTTACCTATTTCATTCAAAATAGGAATCCATGCAGACTGGTCCGTCAGATCAATCACAGCCAGCATCCAGGAGTTTCTGATGCTAACATCTTCCCAAAACTCTCTTTTCAGACTTTTCTTTAAAAGGTCAGTACCAATCTTGACTAGGTCTTTGTGAAATATATTACCATCTTGAACATCAACTGCTTCTATTTCAGCATTTCTAAAACTCCCATTTGTAGAGATGCTTGAGTCATGTGACTGGTATGGCACTGATATTGAGGGCGCTGTGTGAATTGTTCCTGCGCCCTCCTCACATACACCACCAATAGCAGGACTGGCTGCAGTACGAGCAGGTATCTCCATCATCCGTTTCTCCTGAGAATGTTTGGTGATGCTGATGACAAGACTTGGGAGTAATTTAAGAGCAAAGCTGAGACAGGATGACGAACAGTCCTTATCAGGAGAAGAAACAGAGCTGAGAAATTTGAAAGTCGATGAGCTCAGGAGAGGACACAACTTGTCTGAACAAAACAGAAAGACGTTGTTAAAAGTATATTGTCATCTACTAAGCAACTTTGATATAATCATCTTTCAATGCTTTCTGGGATACGTCAAATTTTTGCTGTTACAGCAACTAAGGATGTCTAAGGCACAGCAACATTGTATGAGTACTCACTACCTTTGTGTTAGACTGTAGATTTTCAACATAAACTGCAAGAAAACATTCTTTGTTTCATAGAAGGAAAAGTTAAGTTAAAATATGACCTCTAAACCAGGGTCTAATGTTATGTTTGATCCATATGTTGTCACTTCCATTTTGAAATATTAGGCATATGCACAGTATTTTAAAATTAATTTCATAGTTGATCACTCCCCTCCCCACCTCCCCTCTTCCTTCAAACAGTAAACAGTAACTCACATCGTTTCACAATGAAAAACTCCATAGGTTACCAACAGAGCAAGAAGCATAAGGTCTTCCTGTGTATACAACATACTAACATAACATTTAGCTGGTTGACACACATCCATTGAAATTAATCCCAAAAGATTTTTACACTTGAGTCCATAGTCACATTTGGGGGAATCCCAGGACATTGCCTTCCCCCCCCCCCACCAGTATGATCCCCCAATATATTTCAAGTCAATGTTTTCAAGAATAGATCCTAGCCTTTGTCAAAGCTCTTAGGCCAATAATTACCCCTCCTTATCCATTCAAGGCATTTCAATCCTTTCGACCAGGGGGGAGGGGAGGCACAGTTGAATGGTATCAAAACAAAAACAGACACATGCCTTAATTTGCTACCTACAAACAGTTGGGTAATGTAAGGCTTTGCAAGCTAACATTACAGTTTAAATAGCGACAAATTCAGGAATAAGGTCACAGACAAAGGGCAGAATTTACAATTAAAATTAACTTTTTTGCTATCACATGACACCCATATTTCTTGGTTTAATACAGAACCAACTATTAGATGACTTTCTCACCACACACAGAGTATTGTTTGTCAAGTCCTTTTTGTGAGATAGCAAAATAATGTCACAAAGACATGTACGTGATGACCAAGGGAATTGCCATGGCAAATCTTGCATCCTCCTGTGTCTAACCCGAACGTTAAATCGGTCAAAGATCGTTCTCAAAATCAACATGTCAGAGCGGTCTTTGTTAAAACACATGCGCAGTTCAGTTTTTTGCCAAGCATTTCCTCCTCTTCGTCTACTGTCCTGAAATCGAAAACTCCCTAAAATAACCGAATACAGTTCATTCATTGTGATACACAAGTAAAAGATAATATGCAAAAATGTTCTCCCCTATTACATTTAAATTCACACAAAAAGTAGTTGAAAAGTCTAATCAAATAACCTTTGTCTCTGAAAGATGACTGCAGCCATGACATAATTTTTTCAAGGTATGTATCATCTTTAATTTCATGGTCAGTGCTTGCAATGAGAGTAAGCACCCTGGGGAGTAGTTCCAAAGTATGCACGAAATCTTCTTCTTGTATGTCTGTCATTGTTGATCAATGGTTCAGCTGTTTGCATAATTTACAATATCTGTCTCTGAAAGAAAAAATGTTTTAAATGTGTTATAAAATTTTTGTTCCTACAAAAATGAAATCTCTTTTGTCACTTTCTCATTGATACTGAGGATTCAGTTTTTTACATCTTAGTGAATAATGCCCTTTACCCATAAAATATAACTCCTTTTCTTGAAACTTAAATGATTTTTGTATCCAAAAAGGAAGTTGATGCCAGCAGATTAGCTAAAATTGAATACAGGGAATGGTAATTCTTTTCTGCTTGTTTGTCTGAAATTGAGTGCATGATATTCATAATCTGTGTTGGAGGTCTTAAGGCTAGGCCTGTAGACAAGGACAGCCCTGAGGTTAGTTTTTGTGGTCTGTTCTCTGCCTCATGAGCTACTGTGATGCCTCTGCCTCATACCCTTTACCATTCAAAATTGAGCCAGTACCTTTATGGCCAGCTGTTAAATGATATCAATACCTTTTACCTATAATAATTTCCCAAAAGATGCCATGCAGAAACTTTCCTCCAAGAATCTTCTTCCTGTTGCAAATATTTCAGACTTTTTCTCAGCAAATCTGTTGTATGACCATATGGAATCATATTAGCTACTACATAAACTGAAGTGGTGTGGTATAGGCTTAAAACTATTGCATTGTCAATATTACTGGTATACAGTAAACCAGTCCTAGAATACGAAGGTTGTGGCCTCGTCTCAGCCTTGGCCTTGGGGGTTTTTCTTCTCCTTGAGCTCTAGTGACCTCAGCCTTGACTGCACCAATGCTGTTAACAGAGAAAGAAACACTGTATATTACAATTATTAAAATTGTTTTACTGTACCAACATGTCTCTGCGACTGCTGTACATCATAAAGATGTTTGTCTGTGGAGGTGCGCAAGCACAGAGCAGATTTAGTGCAGTAGTTCATAACAGGAGACAGGCAAGGAAGAGAGAAGTAAATTAAAATACTGTCATTTCAATTATGGCACTCTGTACTGAAAAAGTGCAAATTCACTTCAACATAATTTCAATTAAATCTAACAGCAGCTGTCCGTGTCACATCAGGGCTCGATTTTAACGGTCGTCCAGTTGCCTGTGATGACCAAAATTTGTAACAGACAACCAAAAAATGGTGGGTTGGTTGTCCATTGGACAACCACAGTACAAGCAACAAGGTAACAGACTGCTTCTAGGGTTACTGCAAATTTCTTTGTGGACTACTAAATTTTCTTTTGGACAACCAAAAAATGCAGACAGATCTTCCAATGGATGGACATAAAACTTTCTTTAAATGGAGGCCTGCATATTCTTGCTAGAACATGTTTTCATTAGACTTGTACAGTGCTCACATATGTACATAACAAATTAACCTTTCACTTGCAAACACAAAGGCACACCTATTCCTTGTGCAGAGCCACACAAATCATTTTGTAAAAATCCACAGTATAAGCCTATTGTGACAGTTATGAGTGACATCACTTCACTTCCTGTAAACAACTGGAAAGAATTGTCGTAGTAAAATAAAAACATCTGCCACTTTTTATGTCATGTGCCTGTCTTACAGTAGCTACATATTGGCCAGTCTTTATTCCCTTGCTGGTCTTCACCACACACAGGCCAGTCTCTTTTCCCTTCCAGGTCTTTGCCGGGTGTGCTGTCAACAATCTCAATAGTTACATGTCCCAAAACAGAGGAAGGTGGGGAGTCCTGCAAGATTAGTGGTGGTGTTCCCCGACACCTATGACTACACTACTGTAGTTCGGTTTTGCTCTTTACAAGTGTTTTGGGTCACTTTATGAGTCAGCACCAAGTTCCTCATTTGGTGTAGCTCCTCATTTGACAAATCCTATGTAACATGCATTGTGATTGGCATGGAACTAATTTGACTTAGATCATATTAGCCAATCACAATACACATTACATAGGATTTGTCAAATGAGGAGCTACTCGTATCTATCTGCATAGCAAACGTACATTCTTTTGCTTTGCTTCACCCTGTGCTGCATGTTTTCGCTTACGAGACAGCATAGATACTGTAGCTGTGCAGGTTGTAATCATACGTCATATGCCTGTGTAACCACGAACGCATTGAGAGTCCATTTTTTACAAATAATTCTGATTAGAAGTGATTTTATGCCCGCAGTTGTGCCGGAAGAGATGTTGGATGTTCTTTCTCATTGAACGACATGACTGAAAGAAACAGGCCCATATAGTACCCCCATGACGTCATGGGGGGCCAGGGGGCCAAGCCCCCCTGAAATTTGTTTGGCCCCTCCCCCTAGAGAGTTTGAATCTTACCATTGATGAAATACATTTGTACACATTTGGCCCCCCTGAAAAAAATTTCACCCCCCCTGGAAAAATTTTTGCCCCCACACAGTACTTTGTCTGGCTACCCCTTACTCCAAATCCAGATATGGATTGATATCTGGATATATCTGGTTAAATACAGTCTTTATATGGCCATATCAAGCCAGATATAGAGCCAGATTTAGATGCCTTGATACATTATATTTTTATATGGCCATATCATGCCAGATATAACTTGATACCATGCAATTCCAGATATGCAAATAAAGTTTCATATGGCCGTATCAAGCCAGATATAACTTGATGAAATGCCAGTCCAGATATGTAAATACAGTTTTATATGGCCATATCAAGCCAGATATAACTTGATACAATGTAATTCCAGATATGCAAATAAAGTTTTATATGGCCATATCACGCCAGATATAACTTGATGAAATGTCTGTCCAGATATGTAAATACAGTTTTATATGGCCATATCAAGCCAAATATACTGTAACTTGATGAAATGCCAGTCCAGATATGTAAATACAGTTTCATATGGCCATATCAAGCCAGATATAACTTGATGAAATGCCAGTCCAGATATGTAAATACAGTTTTATATGGCCCTATCAAGCCAGATATAACTTGATACAATGCAATTCCAGATATGCAAATAAAGTTTTATATGCCCATATCACGCCAGATATAACTTGATGAAATGTCTGTCCAGATATGTAAATACAGTTTTATATGGCCCTATCAAGCCAGATATAACTTGATACAATGCAATTCCAGATATGCAAATAAAGTTTTATATGCCCATATCACGCCAGATATAACTTGATGAAATGTCTGTCCAGATATGTAAATACAGTTTTGTATGGCCATATCAAGCCAGATATTACTTGATACAATGCAATTCCAGATAGGCAAATAAGGTTTTATATGGCCATATCACGCCAGATATAACTTGATGAAATGTCTGTCCAGATATGTAAATACAGTTTTAATATGGCCATAACAAGCCAGATATAACTTGATGAAATGCCTGTCCAGATATGTAAATACAGTTTTATATGGCCCTATCAAGCCAGATATAACTTGATACAATGCAATTCCAGATATGCAAATAAAGTTTTATATGGCCGTATCAAGCCAGATATAACTTGATGAAATGTCTGTCCAGATATGTAAATACAGTTTTATATGGCCCTATCAAGCCAGATATAACTTGATACAATGCAATTCCAGATATGCAAATAAAGTTTTATATGGCCATATCAAGCCAGATATAACTTGATGAAATGCCAGTCTAGATATGTTAATACAGTTTTATATGGCCCTATCAAGCCAGATATAACTTGATATGCTAGATATGCAAATAAGCATTTTGTTAGTTTGTTTTATTATTTATTTGATTTTATTGTTGGATTATGCTTGTTATAAATTAAGACATGTTTTGGATACAGCATCACCTTCCCAGACACTGCAGTTATTTAGTGGCTACACTTTTGTTAATACTGCAGTAAACTAAGTGAACTTGCAAATGATTTACATATTTGGGCGGAGCTTGTATCTAAACCTACATTTTTCATGATTTAGGAAGTTGAAAGTAAAATATGCACTACGCAGTAAACAAAATTTTGAGTCAAATATGTAATAAAGTTTAAAATAAGAAGCCCATATCACTGTGATTACATAAAATAGGAAATTTCATGGCATTTTTCTGTCACAGTTATGAAATAAGTTGAATTTATGTACTTAAAGGCAATAGGCAGTCGCCCCAAAATTTTCTTTGAAAAATCAGCAAACTCTTGCAAATCTCCTCATATTGCATTAAAAGCACTTCTGAAGACGTTTTGAACATAACTATTACAAACAATAGGTAAAGAAAGGCAAAATTCTCCTTGAATTCCACAATTCACTCACAAAAATATTGTCACATGATCAAAATAGGCCAATCATGAACTAGAGTGACAGGATACACTCACTCTGTTTGGGGTGACTGCCTACTGCCTACTGTCAATTCAACCCAATACCTATATTAAATTCTTCATGAAGCACTTATACATTGGGTGTATACAAAGCGAAGACTGAAGACCGAAGACCAAAGACTGAAGACTTGAAAACGAAGACCGAAGACTTGAAAACGAAAACATGATAACGAAAGATTTGAAAGCCTTCGATTTTAGGTTGAAATCAAACCATATCTTACAGCCAAAAGCACACAGCCTTTGAAATAAATGCTTTATACGGTAGTTAAAGAGTGTGTCTAACATGTGAAAAAATGAATACCTTCCTAAATCTTAATAAAATGAACTTTACTTGCAAGATACTTTTTCCTGGGGCTCTGCATTCGGGAAGGGGCTAAAATTCCAAGTCTTCGTTTTGTAAATCTGGTCACTTTCAGTTTTCAAAGTTTTGAACAGGCTTAGGCCTAACTCTACACTAACCCTGGCCATAATTTAAATGTACTTCAACGGTTTTGAGGGTAAATTACTTTGCCAGACCCAATCAGAGGATTCCCCTTTTCCTCTGAACACACCTTATTTGCATAAATTTGCATAAACCGGATCTTTTATTTATGGATGACACGCAATTTAAGTGGGTCGGATCACCTCGCATAGCTCATTTTCGATCCCAGGCTGCCAGGCAACCCTTACGGGGAATTCCCCGTAAGGGTTTTGGGCTTAAGCCCAAAAGAGACACAAATACTTAGGCATTAGTCAGCAGACTGCGGACTAAGGTTAGACCTAGGCCTAATAGAGCAGGATATAGGCCTAGGACTCCAACTTCCAATATCCTGCTCTAGTGCCTACCAAGTAGCCTAGCCTACCATGTTTTCTCTAGGCTCTAGCCTAACCCTAGTCCTCAGTAAAGAACTGTGGTCGTTCGCCTACAGCTCTCTCGTGTATAGGGAGCTATCGGCGACCGGCTATACACGGGCCTTTACTGATCGGACTAGCCTAACCCTAGTCTAGGCCAAGAAGAGCATGCAACTTTATTTTTTTTTGTAATAAACTAATAAGTAACACGGACCTTTAAAAAGTAGCGGATCATGTTTCCCGTCGATGTCTAACTTAGGCCTCCCCCGGCCCCGTGTTTGCGGTGACCGGGAAAGACAACACAGACAGCTGTCCCTGCCAGTGCCACTGAAACCTGAAAGTGAAACAATGGATGAACTTCGTGCGACCACATATACACCGTAGTCTAGGGCTCATAGGCTGGTCGTAGAGATTCAACGTTAAAACTTGAAGTGACGATAACGTGGTAACGGGACAGCCAAGGTCAAAGGGACGAGAAATACACTCTTCCTCGGATTTAAGTACCCTGATTGGTAGGGAAATTGTTACTAATTTATGTTTTTATGTTCTATAAGTTATCATACGCTTTCTTCTCATGGCTGTATTGTGTTTATGAAATTGTGATTCTGTTGCATATTGATGTTTGCAAAATGTAGTAATGTAGCCTACTTGAAAAGTAAGAGCCTGTTCCGCGAAAATTCCATATTGTTGTAGGTCTAGAGTGCGTAGGCCTAGCCTAACTTACGCCCCTCCAGAAACCTACGCAAGCTGTAGTGATGTATACTGCTATATTGCTTTAAGGTAATGGAGTAACTATAGAATACCCCACCACGATCGAAAAACACCTTTTTGAAAACTAGGAGGCGAAGGCGCAGTGGTCACGGTCCCCAAAGATTGTTATTTTGAGAACGAGTCAACATATGATATATGTAGGCCTAAACAGGGTTTTCACTCAGCATTTTTTTTCAGGAGTCACAGACCCTTCAAAATAAATTTACAAGAGTCAAATTTAAAAGAGAAGGGGTCAAAAAGAAATATAGAAAATAAAATAAACTTTATTCCTGTTTTTGTTTATTTCTATATTTGTGATGCTTTTCCACTATCTTTTTCTTGTAAGACATGATATTCAATCTGTTGATAATCAATATGGGAACTGGAAAGTGCTACATTTTGTGAATTAATTTGCACTATGAATGTAATGGCAAAATTAACATAACATAACATAACAGGTTAAAGGGCAAAGGAGGGCTAAGGCCCCATAAGATGCCCTGAAGTCCATACAACCTTAACTGAAAACAAAGAACCAACCAACACCAAACGAGTCCAGCACAATTAGATTCTACCACACTTATGGAAGAACTTGTCAATGTTAACCTTAAAGCAGTGCACAGATGTGGAGTTAACTACCCACTCAGGCAGACTATTCCACTCGTTAACAACTCTATGAGAAAAGCTGAACTTCCTAATGTCGAGCCTTGCAAAATTCTTAACTAGCTTCTTACAATGGCCTCGAACCCGAGAATTACATTGAACCTTTAAATAATTGCAAGAGGACAAAGGATTCCTTTCAGAGAGAAATTTGTGCACCTGAAGCATGTCCCCCCTAATCCTTCTCAACTCCAGGGTGGTAAGCCCAAGATGCTTAAGTCTAACATGATAAGGTAGGTGTCTCACCTCGGGTATAAGGCGAGTGGCTCTCCTCTGAACTTGCTCTAAATGAAGCTTGTCCTTTTCATGGAAGGGACTCCAAGCCTGGGCTGCATAGTCGAGGTGGGGTCTTACCAACTGCTTATACAGATTTAGTACAATTTCTTTACTAAAACTACTGAAATTCCTCTTGATCAATCCAAGCACCCTATTAGCCCTAGCAGCAGCAGCTGCACACTGTCTAGATGGCTTTAAATCACCTGTAATAAGTACACCCAGATCCTTCTCAAAAGTCACATCGCTCAGAATACTACCATTCATGTTATAATCATAGCTGAAATTTTTAGGACCAAAGTGAAGGACTTTGCACTTATCTGCATTAAAAGACATTTGCCAAGTCTGAGACCATGAAAATAACCTATCCAAGTCTTTTTGCAGTAATGAGGCATCATCCTTATCACTAACCTTCCTATAGAGCTTAGTATCATCAGCGAACTTACTAATACTAGATGTGAGAGAGCTATCAATATCATTGATGAAAATTAAGAAAAGAAGCGGGCCAAGAACAGAACCCTGTGGAACTCCACTTGTAACTTCTTTCCAAGAAGAGAAATTACCATTAACAACAACTCTCTGAGATCTACCATTGAGCCATGAATTTATCCAGTCAGCACAACTGCCCTTGATGCCTAACCTATGCAGTTTAACCATAAGTCTACCTAATGGAACTTTATCAAAGGCTTTTGAAAAATCAAGGTAAATGACATCAACACTGTGACCACAGTCAAGAGATAAGGAAACATCCTCAAGAAAGCTTAGTAAATTAGTAACACAAGATCTACTCGGTAAAAAACCATGCTGTGACAGATTGAGTAACCCATTATCTAAAAGATATTTAAGCAAACAATCCTTGATTACAGATTCCATAACTTTGCACACAACACTGGTTAAACTGACCGGCCTATACAGTAATTGCAAGGCAAGCTCCGATCCCCCTTTTTGAAAATTGGAGTAACATTAGCAATCCGCCAGTCAGCAGGTACAAAGTTTGAATCCAGAAACTTCTGAAAAATAATGCAAAGAGGAACTGACAAAATCTCGGAGCATTCATGGAGAATGGCAGGATGGATCCCATCAGGCCCAGGGGCCTTACTAGCTTTTAAACTCTTCAAGTTATTACAAACCAACTCTTCGGAGAAGACAATCACTAACTAAAGAAGAAATATCAGAATCCCTACAAGTCCCCAAAACAGATGATTCCTTGGTAAAAACAGATATGAAATAATCATTTAACAAATTAGCCATATCCTGATGATCAGTAACTAGTGTGCCTTCATTACCTTGGAGAGGCCCAACACCCTCCTTAACCTTCTGCTTAGATCTGACAAATTGCGTTATCATTACTGATTGTTGGGGCGAAAAAGCTGTGCGTCAGTTTGACCCCAGAGGTTTTGTGTCTGTGCATCAAAATGAAAAGTTGACCCGGGTGCCCGAGTCAGTGAAATCACTGTGTAAATGTTTTTTTTATGCAAAATGTCCCAAGTCCACCGTGCCTCCAGTTTTGAGTGGAGGCACAGTCGCAGTCACAGTGGCCGTTTATGAATTTGTTTATTTTGCAACACAATAATTATGTGTGTTTTTATGTGCAGTAAATATTTTTTATGCAAAATGTGCAAGTCCACTGCGCCTCCAGTTTTGAGTGGAGGCGCAGTCGCAATCACAGTGGCCGTTTATGAATTTGTGTTATTTTGCAACACAATAATTACGAGTGTTTTTATGTACAGTAAATGTTTTTTGCAAAATGTGCAAGTCCACCGCGCCTCTAGTTTGAGTAGAGGCGCAGTCTCAGTCACAGTGACCATTCATGAATGCAAGTTGTTTTGTTACTTTGTGTTTCACTGTGACTGCGCCCCCGGAAGCAAGGTGAGGTTTATTATTGGCGGGGTATTCTGTAGTTGTACCAAGGTAATTTTCATAACCCAGTAGTACAAATATGCCAGCCTACCTGTAAAGGACAGCACTGGGCTCGAAATAAGCTTGAAAAAGAGCACAGCCAAAATGAGCAAAGTGGCTGTCAGCCTAGCCTAGCCTAGGCCTAGCCTATGTTATTTCATAGGACATTGACTGAAGGTACCACGACCATCAGCAAGAGCCCGACAGCCATGGCTGTTGGTGCTGCTGGTTATTTCGAGCCCTGACAGCAGTTAAAATGGTCGCCCTGCCCCTTTTAGGCCACCTCCAGGCAAGCCCAACAGTCCATGGTGCATTCCATGTCAGGCCCATGCCGAAGTTACGCCAAAAAAAAAACAATAGAAAACATAGGCCTAAGGAAAATGCCAACTCCATGTCGAAGGTCTTCAGATCAGAGTGCATGGAATGTACCATGGCCAGCAGTAAGGCCAATGGCAAGAGAATGAAAGTCATAGATTTGCATCCAGGAAATAATGAAAATACATGTGGGTATTTGGGTGATTATTTAAATTAGGGTACCAATGGTAAAATATGCTTTTAAAGGCAACTGTCTTGCTATTTTAATCCACATAGTCTTTGCTATGCTTTCATTTTGTCCTCACTATTTATGTAAGTGCATATCTTCCAAAAAATAAGTATCATTGTAGTGAATCCTCCCAATTTTGATGAAAAAATTGGCTAAAATTAGCAATTTTGGGGGCAAAAAGTGTGACATTTAAACTACCATAGCAGAAATTAGATTTTCCCTTATTTTTACACTTATCTTGCTCAGTTATTTTAACTTAAATGGTTGATGAGGTATAAATTGTACCCTTGAAACTCATATTTTATGAGAAACTGACATTTTTCTCTTTCCTGGGATTCGACGAAAGATAGGTTCCACGTGTAACATTTGGTGTTACTGTTACAGTGTGAAATTTCAGTATCTTATTTTCCAAAAATTACCTACAGTAAATACTAAATCTTTCTTGTTTTAGTGGTTGATTGAAGCCTGTGCAATTGTTTAATGCATATATAGGTTTGGACAAATGCAATTGTACAGAAAAGAAAAACATAGCCATTTTGCATTTTGACAGGCCACTTTGGTGTCACGGAAATATGTTACATAGTGAACCTTTGCAGTTAAAATACTACTACTTCCTAAACTTGATATGTTGTCATTTTTAGCTGAACTATAGTATTTAACATAGCTTTTAACTTACTGGTAGTAAAACTGTGCCACCTTGTTTATGATTTGAAATATCATACAATATTACTTTGGTGTTCTCCCAATCTAGGTTACACGTGGAACGTATTGTTTGTACCACAGAATTGAGATGAAACCCTTGACTAAGTAATCACAAGAGGTTTTAGCTTCAGACTGCTCAGATTAACTATAGAAAACCCATAAATGATATAAAATAACTCAATAAGTAGTCTTAGTGGGACAAACATATTTTTGGTGTTCATGTTACACTGTGAAACCTATAATTTCTGTGCAATGGGGCTATTTTGAGGTCAAACGTCATCTGAACATTCATAAAACAACTTGTACAACATCATTTAGGCCTAAGTCTACAATGAACTAGTAAATATAACAATTCCACCCATGGTTTCACATCAAAAATTATGATACATGAAATTAGGGCTATAAATGTCATGTCACAGTCTGGTACCCTAATTAAAATAAACACCCATTTTCATTACTTTTTAGTAAGATGATTTCAACGAGTATGCTGTCTTCAGTCCTGAAGAAGTCAGAGCCACTTCTGACGAAAGCTTGACTGTTTCAAGACCTTCGACGGCGTACTCGTTGAAATCATCTTACTAGTATGGATTCCCATCGTGAAAGCCTGTCTACTTACTTCATTACCTTTTTTTCATAAGTTGTCATTGGTCATTATTTACATATAAAAGCTCATGCGCAGATGCTTACTTTCCCTCAGAATTCACTGTCTATGAGTGTGTTGTAAATCCATGAATGATGGAAGTGTGTGATGTGGAAAGCCATAATTATCTGTAAAACTGAACACACTGTAGATGCACTATGACTGAGTCTGAATTGAACAGATTCTAGTGAAGGATACAGAGTACCATATTTACTCTATTGAATGCCCCCTCTCTATAAAGCACCCTCTAAAATTTTCATATTATATGCACTGCTCAATATAAATCAACTGTTTTCACCAGGCAGAAAATTTGTACCACATGAACTGTCAGGTGGCCAACTTTAATGTCCCACCTTCAGACTCTAGTGCATTGTACAGTACACGATCCAACTTTTAAAGGCAATATAATTTCATCCCCCTCCCCCGACAGAAAAAATCCTCCCTTTTTAGTAAAACTTCTAGCATATCTCCTCCAATATAAAAAACAACACCCATCTAATACACCTACTAGACAATGCTACTGTATGTACACTACAGTAGTACTACTCTAGCTGCACTGAGATTAAATTGCTCATGGCTATATCAATGTAGACTGTGTGAGCATGGAGCTCCATGATGTCATCATTGACAAGTTACATACAAGAGTGAAGCTAATTCTGTTTTAAAGGAGGTCACTCGTAGTATATTCACTAGTTAATTTAGAACTGTAGGAGGAGACCTAAATATGTCTGGGGGATGCAACAACCCCTTAAAATTTTAAGAAGTCAATTTAGTTAACTTGTACTATAAATGAGCAGGCCTATTGTGCATGTGTAGGAGAGTGCATGTAGCTAAACTGGTAAGTACTCTATATGTAACAGTTTTATAAATATTGACTTTTGTGACGTGACTTTCTACCCTAATTTATGAATGATTGTTTACTTTCAATTACCTTCATGATGAACCGTTAATCATTTATTCAAGTTTTGCAGTCACGCATCTGGACAGACGGCAGCACGCATGATAACTTGCCCAAATTTATATCACGCGTGCGCAATTGAACCACCATTTACCCATTGTTATGATTATGAAAATGAGTGCGCATCTGTGCTGCGTGGCTGGCCGTGTATCCATGGTGGTACACAACTAATAATATTTTCCTAATAATATTGTAACCATTAATGATTTGAAATGGAGACCTTCATTCAAACGGACATACCTGTAATATAAGTCGAAAAGAAATTATTCTCACTCGTCATCTCCATACACATGCATATGAAGTGTATAGTACTGTAGCCTGTAGTGTATGGTACAGGTATAAGAATTTGAATTAACAATTCATCCCTTGTACTGCCCCCCATTTGGAAAATTTCATGGGGCGTTCAGTAGAGTACGGGGCATTTAATACAGTAAATATAGTAACATGGTCGATGACTCACAAGTAATACATAAGGTAACATTACAGATGGAAATTTATCTTGAAACATGGTTTTGCTGAATGATGCGGAAATTTGAATTGTTTGGTAAAAATGCATTTTTGGACAAGTAATGATTTTTTTGGTAATGACAATTTTTGGTGGTAGCTTCCGGAACATGTGGGCGGTGGATGCAAATCTATGGCTTTCATTCCCTTGGCCTAAGACCCTATAACCCCCCTTCAGTCTGACCATGCTTAGTATGCTGAATCAGCAATCTCATATCATATTTCTTTATATCATTGTATTGTATGCATACTTTGAATAAAGAGTTAGCTGCTGGATACACTTAATAAAGATTGGTTTGAAGCACTCTCAAAGTACAAGTTCTTCTGTTATCATAGCCTCCATTTGTTTACAGAGAGAACTTTACACCAGCTACCTGTCAAAAGTTCAAAAGGGCCGCTAACCTCTATTCATAAGATTTTTTAGTGAAAAGGGTCATTATTTGTAACATTCTCTACAAAAATAAGGTTCGTCATTCATAAGGTTCGTTATTCATTAAAAGAAAAATTACTGTAAGGGTTTTTGTCATAAAGTTCACAATTCATAATGGAAAAAATGGTTCACCAGTCATAATGGCGAAAAAGCATGGGTATACATAATGGCAAAAAGGTTTGATTATTCATAATGACAAAAAAGTTCTCTATTTTTGAAATAGGAGAAAAGGTTCAATATTCACAATGGAGAAAGGGGTTTGCTTTTCACAAAGGCAAAAAAGATTTTCAGATTTTCAGATTACATGAGGTACCATTAGATTGTGTTTGCTAGCATGGATGGAAAAATTGAGATTCTGGTATTACAAGCTTGTTCTTGGGAAATTTGTTCTATTGTAAGGAAACTTTCAGCAGTTCCATTGAAGGGAAATTTGACTTTTTTTCTAACATAAAGAAAACTTGCATGCAATTTGCTTGCTGTAAAGAGGTATTTTTCTAGCCCTGCAGTATGTGGTGTTTTATAGGCCATATTTATACAGGGTTATACTTGAGCAATGATGTTGCTTAGTCTGAGATATTTGGACAGTCATTGAGACTTAAAAGTGAGACAAGGAATAAAAATTTGTTTAGATGATTTGAACCAGTTGAAAGGGGAAGGGGGGGGGGTTGCCTTTCAAAGGGCAATTCATATCTTGTCCCAGACAGTAAAAATTTTTCCTACTCCCCATTAACTTTATTTCAAGTCCCTGTTCTCCAATCTGAAAGAAGACAATGGTCTAGTGCACCTCTTGGAAAAAGCTTTGATGGTGTGTGCTGACTTTTATCTGCACAAGGTCGTATCCATTATCCGCACACTGCTGTGTGTGAGCTGTATGCTGTACTTTGTTTACATTTAATGAATGCACAAGTCATCAGTGAGCAATTGGGGTGATGCTGATATTGATATTATGTCAATCAGAATGTAGTTACCAATTGTTTACAGAGTTATGTAGCTATTCTTAAATATATTTTGGGTAATGGAACAGCTCCTTTAAGTGACCATCATGTACTACTAATTAAGTTAAAGACCTTTCACACTAGGCATGACGTGACATAAGATATGACACAATAAAAAATTTGAAAACATTGTAGTTGCTTAGACCATTTCACACTAGGCATGATACAGTGTGAATTGAAATTGTTTTCTTCTTTCAACTACAGTACTTGTTGCCAGGCAATATTTGTTTGACCAATGTCGAGATAGAATATGGCTCTTGCTAGATCATGTGACTAATTGGTCATTGAAATAGCTTTAGAGAGGAAGACAAAGTCACCTGTAGTGTAAAAGGACTGACGACCATTTTATTGTGTCATATTGCATCCAGTCATATGGTATTGCACACGGTGTGGAATGGGCTTAATAATGTATGACAGCCTTATACATAAAAGCACAGAGTGACGACATACTTTCATGGTTCGCAGTGGCATAAATTTGTCAAAGCAAATGGGGCGAGTTCACTTTTTGTTGTCAAATCAAGCAGACTCAGTATGACTCATATTTAAAATGTCATTGTTAACTGTACACAGGAAACAGGCTATGACAGCAAACATTGGTAAGATGTAGACCTTTAATTTATTCACAAAGAATACGGTAGTTGGGAATGGACATGACAGTTCTGTAAAACAGTCACTATTTGCAACACATTATGAAGAATTACTGCTAGCTGTGTAGTAACCTCACCTGGGGTAGCTTTCATCTGTGCTGCCTGGGGCAAGTCCTTGAGTTTTCCAACCTGGTATTGACAACAAAAACATCTTTACATTGCAGTAGACCAAAATTATCACCCCAAAGAGACCCTTTCCTAGCTTTGCATAATATGATCAATACAAATGCAATATTCCAGGTACAGGTGTAGCATTGAAACACTGTTGTGTACTGCAGAATCCTGCATAATGAACATGTCTTTGGTATTTCTTTGGAAAGAATGGGATTGGAACAAGTGAAGTTGAAACAAGACTTAGCAACTTCATGATTTCGTGAAATCAGATATTTTTGTCAGGAGTATGAAATCTAGGCCTGAATCTTAAAGATGATGGGAATTTGGAAATTTATACTGTAAGAGTAGTGGGTAACTTTTTAAAATTACAGTTTAAGCATCTTTGCTTCTTTTTACAGTATATGCAATTGAGCTGAGGTTTGCTATTTCTACTCTGCCTGGAGTGCCTGATATCACTAACCATTGGATGCCATTGTTGATGAGATAGATTAAACATGACCAGACAGTGCCCTATGGACAGTTTCCCTCAGATAACTCGTCACCATCTGGTGACTAAAACCCAAACAATTTCCATCCAAGACACTTCCCTCCCTTGAAAATTGTGAATTTTCTGGTGAGCAAGTTGTCTTGCAGGCAAATCAGTTGTCATGGTCAGTTTTGCTTGGAGCATGAATTGTTTAGGTGGAAATTTTGAGCCTAAAAATTATTTGGAGGAATTTTTTGAGTGGCAGCTGTTTGTATTACTTGAACTTTTATCTGGTGGTCATATTGACTCTGTGGTCAAATATGTGCCATACTGTATAGGCCTGCTTGGTTTTGTGGTGAAGTACAGTACACAAAGATATGGGAGAGAAACAGAAAAGTATAATATTTCATAATTTTTGTTGAGGGCAGTATTCCTTATGCTCTAGATGCTAGAGGATTTCTCTTTGCAAAGTGCTGCCTCTGCTGTTCCCATGGAAACACCTTTCATATTTGTTAACTTTTCCATGTGAGCTTTATTAAAAATTGCAGGGTAAACTTGTAAAGCACATATATGCAGTACAGAAACTTTTCATGATAGTAGAATATATACAAAATGCTCTAGGATTTTAGGTGCTGTTTCTTTAGTGCTTCTATGTAAAATCACAAATGCATCTAGGCACTCCACCCAACCTTTGTTTGAAACATTATTTTTCTGTTTCCTTTCACTGCAGAGTTATAGGCTGATTGGCCAGTTCAGAGTTGTTAATAAGTTGTACATGCATATGTAATCTAATCATGTCATAGGGGTATGGAAGGCAGTCATGGATGACGTATGACTCGATTTAGCTTTGCTCAGGTTTGTACATTGTATAGTGTGTACTATGCATCTCTACAGTAACAGTCAAGCATTTGGAAACCAGAATACCCTCATGACCTGCAATAACTTGGATAACCCTGAACTGGCTTATTCCTTCACAAAATATTTTGTCATATGTAAAATGACCACAGATGATTTATAGACTATCAAGACACCTTACCTACAAATTGCATGTGTATACCCTTTAAAGTGTGAATTTTGTCCCAGACATGTAGTTAAAATTCTCCCAAGTTAACTTGTAATGCCTCCAATCTAAAGAACATCTGTCTAGATGCACTTTCCAGACAAAGTTACAGAAATCTAGTAAGTACAGTATTTTGATAATTGCCCATAGCATAATATTCTGTGTGTGAGCTTGTTCAAAACAATGGGCTGTAGACACTACATCACATTTCACTGATCTGCACAAAATCACTGACAAATCATAGTTAAGCTATTGTTTGAATATGGGCCTATTCTGTATGTCAATGCAAGTTATGCTACCAAATGTGAAAGGGGGGGGGTTATGCCCTGTATATGCAGACTTTCCAAGTCACACGCATCTGGCATGTGACACATGCATTTCAGCTCCTTCACACGCTCACACGCAGAGCAGTACCGATCACACACATTTCTGTGCTTGCCCAAGAAGAACACAAGATTAACCGTGATGTTTTGCTCATCTAATTTCGTAACAAGTGGAAGCAAGGGTGCTATTCATGCTACGAGCATGTACAATGCTGTCAAAAGTGGCTAGCCTAAAAAACAGAGTACCCCAGGCGTGCATACCTGCTTGTATTGAACATGGCATGTGGCCTGTGTGAGCCACGATTACTAGTCCAGTGACTAGAGTACTGTGACCCTTGCTAGTAGGCCTATGTATTGTGGACCATCATTTAATTTTTACGAGAATTAGGTTGATAGTAAAAAGGCAAAGTCAGTTTGGGCATGTGTAGCAAACGGTAAATCCATTCTTGATCTCAGCTGTACTTCTCATACTAGCAGAAACAAGAGGATTATAATAACACGTCACATGGATTTGAACTACTGGTAGTTTGTGTAGTGTCATCATTGTGTTGAGCATCATGTTTACTCCCACATGGCACTAGAATGCACCGCATCAAGAGAAATTCGAAAATTTTTTGCGGGTGTGAAGGGATTAAGCCCCTCCTCCTCTGCACTCTCCCCAGTGGGAATTTGCGCACGGTCTGAAAACCCATCTGATGTGCATTGCCATTTTTCATACACTGAGATTTTATCAATAATTGAGAAATTGCAGACTTGAGACCCCTATTTCCTGGCTGGGTACATGTAGCTTAGATCACTCAGGAAATGCCATTTCCGGCCATCTGGGGGGTTTGTAAAACCAAAATTTTTCTTGTACGCTCCGCGCCAACCGATGGTGGCGCTCCGCTTAGATAGTCACACAAAAATTTCCCCAAAGGTTGGAAAGTCTGTATATGACACATTAAAAGTGATACAGCAGTACCTTTTAAGCATCAGACATTAGAGTTAGTAATTACTTGAAGAGTCTTTTAGTATTGCTTAGCAAAAAACTTTGCAAATAGAGATCCTGAGCAGCTCTCCTTCAAATGTCAGTTGAGATTTCTAGGGAAGTTAAATTTTAGACTACAAGTATATGTTAAAGTACCATTATGTGTTTTGATGATTAGCAAATGTGTGTATTGGAAGTACAGCATGATAAGTAACAATCAAGCAGATGAACAGTTATTTACTTAGTGCAATCACTCTGTTTGGTCTGGACAAAGACAGAAAAATGCAAGAAAGAATTTAAGTGGATGCTTTGAAGTTTCATTGTGACAGAGGAGGTAGTACTTTATAGTTCTGAATTGTTCGATTCTAGTCTGTATACAGAAAAGTATAGTATACTACAGCAATCAGAGACATAATTATGGCATGCTAATGGTGAGAACTGCAGTATTCATATCATTCAGAACCCATTAATCTAGATTTTTTACCAACTTAGGAGATGAAACACTCTGATCCAATACAATAGTTTCCATAAACTTAATATCTTTTACTGTATAAAGGACAGTAGTTATGGTATAAGCCTTTGTGGAACAGTTCACCAGTAAAACTTGCCAATTTCTTTGAAGATGATGGAACTTGTGCTACTTTTGCATTACTATATGCTAGGTAGGGATTTCCCCAAATGTATTACAATACAAATTCCTTAAGTCAGGACAACAGGAAGATGACTGTACATCAACAATAAGGACAGCCACATGTTGAAACAGTTAGCAACCCTAGGTCTGTCCACTACTTGTTTTCCAGTTATGTTGAAAAGTTTAAACTAAAATGTTTGATTTGGGAGAAAAATTTTCTCAGTCAGAGTAAATGGTCAGTTTGGAAGTTTTCAATCCCTCTTAAGCAGACTTATAAACATACTAATATTTTCAATGCCCCTCCCCCCTACTCCCCCCCCCCCTCTTGTTTCACTGTCTTGACCACTTATTTTATACAGGCTGCATCAGGGCTCAAAATGGCCCATTGGGCATTTGACAATCTTATTCCACAAGCCCAAAGGACATTAACACTAGCCTCCACAGGTATGCATGGGCTGCAGTATATAACTACACTGCTTTGCAGTTTTTGTGCTAGCCCATGGGGCTTTTCTTTGTAAACTGACACTGTAGCCCAAGTGTGCTTTAACAAGTCCCAGGGGAGTAGGCTTACATATTTGTGGAGCCCTGAGTCCTGCACCCACTACAGGCTCACCATACTGAAATTTTGATGTCCGAATAAATTTACACAATGCATACTGCATGATACCTCTGGTACAGGATTTAGTCAATTTCAAACACAAGTGTCAGTCTAAATTTATTTCTGTGAATTTGAAAGTATGTCAGTCATTCTATTTATACTTACAATACTTTCCTGTCTACATAGTGCATTAAGTGTATTCCTTGACAGTTACCTGCAGTACAGTAATTGAAATATCCAATCATGTGACCACTGGACTTCCTTTGGTCGATCCTTAAAAGAATCCTTCAGTTTGCAGAAAAGGTTACCTGACAAATTTGGTTTCTAAAAACTCATGGAGGCTCATCTGAGACATTGTTTTAATCAGAAAGGGATGTAATGGTATGTACATGTAAAACTTTGTGTGGTAACAAAGTTTTTGTGTTATGGCATGGAAGTACTACTACCTCCAAGGTAGTACTTCCATGATTATAGTCATGTACTGTATCTTTTGCTGTGCAAAGGCACTTTTTGAGTAATCAGACTGTTATGGAAGGAACTACATAAGCAGGTGTGACGTACAGCATAGCTCACATTGTTAGCAGTCATGATACAGTATATACACATTTGAAAACAAGGTAAAATGATGGTCTGTACCTGACAACCTTTATGCGATATAGTAGCTTGGGTCAGATGAAAACATTTTACAAGGGGGCAGTGGAGAATCTTGGAGGCCATAAAAATTGGCCAAATTTAATTTGTAAGTAATAGAGAAAGAGAGGTGTGCTACCAGTGTAAAATTTGAGGCATCTTGTTACAATTGTAACAAACTCTGAATTTCTTCTTCAAGATGTGTGTTAGTATTCTCCAGTTCATGTTTAATTCTGTCTTCCATCTCTTTATGAGTTACATTGTGAGTACAATGTCATGAGTACTACTACAAGAGCATTGTCTCTGACTTTGAGTTTAAAAAGGCAATAGGCAGTCACTCCAACATTGCTTTGAAAAATCAGCAAACTCTTGCAAATCTCCTCATAGTTGCCTGACAAGTACCTCTAAAGTTTTATGTTTTTGAACATAAAATTATATATCACAACAAAAGGTAAAGCAAGGGTTATTCTCCATGAATTTAACAATTCAGTAACAAAACTATTGTCACATGATCAGAACAAACCATTCATGAATTAGGATGATGGGGTATACTAATTCTGATTGGGGTATCTGCATTTTCACTTTAAGTATGTGTTAGTCTTTTTCTATGAAGTACAAAATTTTGCATTATCAGTGATGTGTTGCTTTGAAAGTGTATGAGTTTCAGTATGAGTACTGTACAGTTGGGCAGACCAACAATCCTCAGCCTCAACTAACCCTAGGCCCTAGTCCTAACCCAAACCCCAATTCTACCTGAGGCTAATCCTTATCATAGCCCATATCTTAATTCTCTGTCTAATACGAATCCCAACCCTACAGTACCTTTCAATTTTTAGCTCATACCAGCATGCTGGTGTGAGCTATTGTGATCACGCGGCGTCACTCTATCTAGCGTCACTCTATCTATCTGTCTGTCTGTCTGTCTGTCTGTCTGTCTGTCTGTCTGTCTGTCTGTCTGTCTATCTATCTATCTGTCCACACTTGTTCAAAATGCTTCTCCTCCCACATGCTTTCATGGATTTGTTTGAAACTTGGGCACAATGTACCTTGGGTGGTGGGCCATTTGGGGTGTTCAGGAATTTTTGGTCCAAGGTCCAATGTGGACCCTAGGGCCCATTTAATGAAATTCTACAAAATGCTTCTCCTCCTACAGATTCTCTTTTACAATGTTGATTGTTTGCCATAATGTTACTCTGTTATTGGTCCCTTCGGGGTGTTCAGGAATTTTGGGTCCAAGGCCCAAGATGGACCATTGGGTCCATTTTGTGGAATATTGTAAAGTAATTAACTTCTTCTCTGTTTAACGTTTAAAGAGAGGTAACAACCTCTCATTATAATGCTTGGTTAGTGATTTCATTATGGTGTTCTTGAATTTTGGTCTAAGGTCCCATGTGGGCCCCAGTGGCTCATTTTATGAAATTTTACAAAATACTTTTTCTCCTACAAATTTTGTTGTACAGTGTTGATGATTTGTCATAATGAAGCTCTGTTAATGGTCCTTACAAATTACTTCTCCAATTTGGGATGAAGAATACTTTTGATACCTTTCTAACCAATTTTGTGCCACCCCTCTATTTTACCAGTCTCACAAAATCACTTTATTACCTGTTTTTCTTTGTACTGCAACCTCTTTAAAACTGTCTGTGTAGAAGAGGTCAATCCTGTGCAGTTGTTTAGGTTAGTTTAAAGGAAACTGCTTAATGGGATTTCCATTGGGCATTTCCATTGTGTGCACTGTCAGAGCACGTGGGTGGTTTGTCATAGTGATCCTCTGTTGATGGTTCTTTTAGGGTGTACAGAAATTTTGGGTCCAAGGCCCAAAAAGTACCCTAGGGTCCATTTTGTGAAATATTGCAAAATGGTCAATTCCTCCTCCAGTTAATGTTAAACAGAGTTGAAGGCCTGTCATAATGATGCTTTGTTAGTGATCTGCTTATGGTGTTCTGGAAGTTTGGGTCCAAGGTCCCGTATGGGCCCTATGGCCCTTTTTATGACATTTTGCAAATTGCTTACACCTGCAGATGCTCTTGTACAATGTTGATGGTTTGTCATAATTATATTCGGGTAGTGGTACCTTCAGGGTGTTTAACAAGTTGGGATCCAAGGCACAAGGTGGACCATAGGGTCCATTTTGTGTAGTATTGCAAGCGATTAACTTTTCCTCCAGTTAATGTTTAACAGAGTTGACGGTCTGTTATAATGATGCTTGGCTAGTGATCTGTTTCTGGTTTTGTGGAATTTTGGTCCAAAAGCCCATGTGGACCCTATGGCTCTTTTATGAAGTATGCAAATTTGCATCTTCAGCTACAGATTCTCTTGTACAATGTTGATGGTTTGTCATAATGATACTTGAAATTTGGTTTCCAAGGCCAAAGATGGGCCCTAGGGGCTTTTGCTTTCTTAAATTGTATTCATGAAACAACTTACAAAGCAAAGATAGCATGACAAATTTTTTGTGACATTCAGGAAGGTGCCATCAGGGTATGTGAGATTTTGGGTCATAAGCCATTTGACGTCATTTAAAGTCATATGATTCTTGTACTAACAAAGTCTAGAAGCCAGGGACCCTTAATTGGTTGAAGGTATGAGCTTCAGCACCATTGGTGCTCTAGTTGATCAAGTGGAACTTTGGTCTAGCAAAACTTTCATATACAGTAACAATCACGTTCACAATTCACTTATTTTGGAAATAAGCACAGGTCTACTCATCATCACAATACAGTTCATTTTCTGTAAAAGACAGCAAGTACATTGTAAGGTGAATTTGTTCCATTGGGAATGTTCTATTAGTAAGTTGCAGTGTGCTTACCATTCTTATTTTCTTTTTTCATTTTATTTCATAGTACGTATGATCCGTTCTAGGAATTTTCAATTTGGATGGTGATAAGGCATAAGACAGGATTTCATTCAGAGAAATTTGTTTTCACTTAAGCCTATCAATTGTGGCCTCTTTTGCCCACAGTACAGACAGGGAGTTTGCCAATGGCTGTTGAACTTTAGTTGTTCACCTGGTTATTTCAAAAATGCAAATGAACTGTACAAACAAAATTCATCTTGTAGCAACAGAGTGTTGAGAATGATAACATCTCAAAAGTGAGTTGTATGATACAAGTGAAAATTGCCTCCATGTCATAATATTTTGTGTCATTTTCTGCACTCTTAAAGAATAGTTACTTTATATCTGAGATGTTCGTGGTAGTTTGTGCAAATTCAAATTATTTATTACTGTACCTTTAGGGTTGAATATTTAAAGCTTTGAACTACTGTATTGCATCTACTGTAAAGTAACTTTATAGAATTTGAAACTTCATGGAAAGATAGACCTAGGGGAAAAAAATAGGATAAAAAAAATTAACTACTGCAATAAGGAAATCAAAGGTGATTGTGAAATATTTCCTGGAAGGTTGGTGCAATGGGGATTGCTAACAACATTTCTTCCCCAAACTGCCAACATTTGAGTCAAAGTACAGTACATCTCTGTCCCAAATCACTGTACTTCTTGGCTTTCATATGTATTAAATCTCTTTTGAAACGCGATATGTATCTGTTGCATAAACATTAGTAAAGTTTTTGAAAGCATACACTAGAAGGAAAGCAACAATTAGGAATGCAAACCAATATAATGACCTCTCACATGCAGAGTGAAGAAAGCTTTTCATTGAGCTGTTCAGTATGAAAGAACTATTGGCAGCAGACCTTAATGGTGTAAGCGTCTGAGAGCCACTATGCATACTTCCTGTAGTAGAAAAATGTTTCAAAAATGTCAATGGCTTCAACTACTGCTCAAAGCCGGAGAAAGTGTAATGATGAGAATCAAAGTCCACACTAAACTACTGTGCTGTTGTTTGTCCAGGTCAGCATCTGGTGGTTGCATACTGTAGGCGTTCTCTTCAGGGAGCCAAAAAGATCTACTACATAAGTAAACCTGTGTTTCTTTACTGAATGGCATATTCCTCATATTTTCATGTAATTTATACTGTACTTTCATATGGTGAGAAACATTTCTGAATCAAAATATCATTTTAAATGCGAAATGTTAAGGGCCCAGTCTTCTCTTCCCAGACAGTTTAAATGGTCCAAAGTGAGTTTAGATCTAACCTTCCTCCAAGTTTAACAGTTTTTGGCCCCTTGGAAAACAAAGGCCTCATACATGAATTATGAAATGTAGTTTAATTGCAATGCCATAATGCAGAGTACACTACTGTGTGTGATTACAGTACATCAGACAGTTCACTAATCCGTAGCCTACAGCATACTGTCTAGTCAAAGTGTAAACACAGTACTGATCTTGTATACGAGGATATTACAAATGTGTTGTGGGTGGTACAAAACCTGCTGGAAGATAAAGTATGTGATGTTTATACAGTATATATACAGTATTAATCATCCAGGGTATCAGTTTTTAGATGGTTTTATGTGGGTGTTTATAGAGCTATGTCACTGTATTGGTTTAATATGTGTGGGGGATTTGTGTACCCTTAGGGTTAAATCATAAATGAGGTATTAGTTTTCTCCTTGCCAAGTTTACGCTCCATGTGCGGGAAGGTTCTGAAAGTGGTCCAAGTGAATGTTACTGGATCATAGCATGTATGGTATTTTAAGTGTGCAAGTGTGTGCACTGTTGACAAGGAAACTCTTTTTTGAAAAGTGCAGTGGGAGTAGCAGACAGCTGGGCCTGTACGGTGTGTTATTTACAGTAGAGTTTCAAAATTTGACTAAAATATTTCTGTTCCCAAATTCTTATCATATATGTGAATTCAAGCCTTGACGGACAGTTGTTTTCTATTTTCAGAATCAAAATCCATTTCGGAATATCTAGGACTAGGATCAAGCAATTTGTGTACCTATAAACTCTTCACATAATTATTCACAAGTTGCGGTAACAATGCACACATTTTAATTGAAAACTGTAGGTGCTCGTGGATGAAAACAGAATCCAATTCCATTTCAGAATATCTAAGAACAACCAATTTGTGTAAATAACTTTTCACATAATTATTTAGAAGTTGTGAAGGTGTGAAGTATTTAAAGAATTTCTATTTTCGTTAAAACACTAACTTGAAACTTATACTCATAGGCATATGGGGGTCAATATTACTGGGTGGTCAGGGATAATTTTGCCCGAATTCAGAATTTTGGACCAAGTGACTTTGATAACACTATGTCGGTTGCAAAAGGGCATAATTTATATTCTTGGCTATTTCATTTGCCCGAATGGATCCTCTTTTTTTGCCCGAATTGGGAGGGCATATTTCCCCCTCCTCCCCCCCCCCCCCACCTCGTACTCTTATGTTTCTACTGTAAGTTGTAAACAGGTGTAGTTCTCAGTACAAGCAGTGATGTACAGTAGTGTTTCACAACACTATAAAGATTGCCCATATATCCACAGTCAGTGACTGCATGTTGATTGACTCAATTCAAACAAAAGCTTCCCTCTGATTGGTCAGTAAATGACTTGCAAACATCAGTGAGAACTTAAAGGAAGGGTTTTTAGCAAAAAATTAATATTCATATGTGAAGGAAGAACTAAATCTACGCAATTTGGTGAACATTCCATTCAAATCGGACATGTAGTACTCAGGATATCAGCAAATGAAGTTATTACATTTGTGACCGAAAGAGAGCTTGAGGCAAGCAGGGGTTATATCACTCCCTGACATTGATGAGAAATGCTTTGTTTCCCTTTTTTCAGTCTGTTGTGCTGTGGCCTTGAAGTTAATAGGGATACTGTAGGACCTCCTCATGGGGAATGTGAAGTTTGTAAAATTTCCATGCCTCATATGCAATCACATTCCGATAACATGGGTGGAGGAGAAATTTGGTTGTAAAGTTTAAAGAAAAACAAAAGACTGCTTGTTAATGTGAGGCTATTGATGACATCATATGTGCTTGCTTCAAGTTCACTTTGTGTAAATGTGACAACCTTTTACTGCTTATACAGTATCTTGAGAACCATGCACACTTCGGATTTCAATGCAAATTTCACCAGAATGCTTAGAATAGGTACCCCTCTAACATTAAAACTTGATTTGAGCTTAGGCCTGATTCTTTTTGTATTGTAGCCTATTACATACTGTAGCAGACAGGTGGCACACAGTAGTCCAACAGGAATTTATCTCAGTGCAGGCTACTTTAACTAAATTGTCTGGGATGGTGCATCAGACTGACTATTTTATTTAAGGGGAGGGATTAGAAGTGAACATGGAAGAATTTTTGTATCTGAGACTCAGTGGACAATTGGCGCTTTAATCATGGAAGTACTGTACTTTTTATTTGGAAAAATTTATACTCTTTGTGTTTTTGTTGTTTGGTTTTAATGATGTTGTTAACTTGAACAGAAAGAAAGTGTATGAAATTTGTTTCTTCATTTAAGAAAAAAAGAAATTGAAATAGTTATGACTTCCTCAGTCACAACCACCTGTTTATGTAACAGCAATTAATTTCAAAGGTGGTCGTTTACATTCCTTAAAGGAGGACATTGCAATACATCTTACCATATAGATGCAGCGCTTTCAAAAAAGAAAAAACCGTATACTGTTATGTACAAAGTGGGGCCCTAGCCTACTGTACATTGGTACTGTACAGGGTCTGAATTGTATTCAGTTTTCCTGGTACTCTTTCCATATATTTTTGGGAGAGAAAACTGTTCCTTAAAAGTCAACTGGGGCTATTTTGGGGTGCATGGGAGGATGGGGGTAGGACCTCGGGAGCTATCTGTATTGCTTTTAGTGGCAGTTGTATGGAAGGGGAGGATGTGGAGTTTTCAATTTTGTAACATTTTATTAAACGTCCCCCTCTTCATCTTTCTGAGGACACTTTTGGGTACAACCAGGGCAAATGGCGTAGTGCCCCTGCATATTTCGAACAGTGGCACTGAATATACCTGTACTGTAGCCACTGACCACTTATTTGCACTGTTGATTACAGCAATTAACTACCGTAATGTATTCTCACATAGACACCCCATACAAAAGGTACAAATTGAGGATCACTCACAAAAGCCATGTACAGCAGTACTTGACGAAATGGTGGTACTGTTCTACGAAAATGGCCACAGTAAAGTGTTGTCTGCGTAAAGGCAGACTTACTCAAACAGCTACGTGATTTCAAACGTGCTCAGTAAACTGTGGCAAAGAACATTTTTTAAAAACATACATGTTTATGAAGGGAGAATCTCTTTTACGGAATGTGATCAAGTGACATTGCGTACAGTATGGAAATAAGGTTAACGTTGTTAAAAGTCCCCAACAACTTCCCCTAGACCATACAGTAGGTACTTAATAATTGTTATGAAGTTACGGTCAGACTCAAGGAAAGGTTGCATGTCTGCCTGTCTTAAGACCAGGTGTCTGGCTGTCCTACTGTACTTCCAAATACTGCACAAGGGTGGTGCCTAGATTTGCCAGACAGGGGGGCCAAACTCCCTAGTAGAGGACCATGACCCCCCCCCCTGCCCCTGCTGGTGCCACCCTTGATAGTGCAATACCTTTTGACAGTACTCTCAAGTTGACTACATAGTGTTTACTGTGCAGGTAACTTCCATCAGAAATTGTCAATACTGTACATTGCTCTTTATCAGAATGAGCTGGCGGTGTATTTATTAGGAGTATATCTTTGCTACAATAATGAAACAGTAATTGTGACCAATATTTTAGCTGTTTGTTTCATTTTGTATTTGCTACTTACCTCATTTACTTGAAGTACAGTATTTTGATACAGTAGTTTCAAAATGTACATGAATTCATACATAAACACTGGTATGAAGGAAGCACTGTAAACTGCAAACAATGAAGAGTTTACTGAGTCTCCCTGTAAAAACAAAGAGAAGACAGACAAATAGAAAATAGTCAAAGAAATTAGAAACGCCAATTCCCAATACTTATGTCTCAGTTGTGTGCCCTCACAATTATATCAGTTATATCAAGTGCTCCAAAAAAAAAAAAAAAGAAAAGGTAGTTGATTTCCTCAATAATTTCTATTGCAAAACATATATTCTACAACCTAGGACATGCTGACAAAGCCTGACATATTTTGTATGTTTATACTTTTTATCCTCTTTATAAAATTTGTAAAAGAAACTGAACCTTAGATAAAAGAATGTGTACTTGGCTTGCAAATTAATCTTGCTGGTAATGAGTGCAAACCCATACAGCCGTGCACCTGTACCCTTTAATGAACTTTCTAAAGTGATGATTGGCTCTGCAAAATAAGTAAACCATGTGTTGTACTTTCCCATGGTTGTTTCTACAATAGAATATTTCTGTAGAAAACATTTGTATTGTATAAGTTCATTGTTTGGACTGATTACAAATGAAGAGGATGCATTTATTGCAGGGTGGGACATAAGGTCAAGTATTAGCATCACTGACAAAATCTTCAGGATGTTATTGAGCTCTTACATATGAGCTCCATACGGTATGGCAATCATCAGTTTCAATAAAGTAAGAATTGAACTCAGCAGACTCGGAATCGTGGAGGAAACAACAGTCGGAAGGTTGAAAAATTTATTGCTTTACAGAGTGATTATTGGCTTCTATGTAAATTGATGATTCATATTAGGTTTCTTATTTTCAAGTGGTGTGAGATAGTGATAGAAAAAACTCCTGGAAGTGTTTGATTATTGTTAATAGTTGATATAAATGCTTAATAATGAGACAAATGTATTCTCTTTGTATTAAAAGCACAAGAAGCAGCTATCTTCTAATTGATAAATTTCATGATTTCCAGCTGTTGTTTCTACTAGAGTCTGTTATTTGTTAACCACAATATTTGGTATAAATTTGTACATTTGACCTTAAAACCAAGCTTGAAGGTACAGTACCTGTGTATGCAGGTAAGTCTTTCTAACTTTGTCTTTTTCAGCATTTTTAGCTCATACCCAGCCATAAGCTGGTATGGGCTGTTACAATCAAGGAACATGGGCATTTTCCGTTTATCTGTTCACATTTGTTGCAACGTCTTATTGTTTTGATGTCTCAATATTCCGACAAATCTACATTGAGATCAGTGTTAGGATAAGAGTCAGCTTAGGATGACTGGATGAGAGTTTTAGGGTACTGTGTCAGAACATACAGTAGAGATATTGGAACAAAGAGGTGTAACCGTTGAAATCAGCCAGTGTATTGTAAACTACTTTGAACAGAGGTTGAAGTGACAATGCACAGGAATTTTTGTTAGCCCAAACCAGCTCAAAGAGCTGTTTGAGCTATTGTGATCTGCCACCATCACTCTGTCTGTCTGTCTGTCTGTCTGTCTGTCTGTCTGCTTGTCTGTCTGTCTGTCTGTCTGTCTCTACCTACGTCTATGTCTGTCCACAATTGCCTTTTAAATGCTCTCAGGCGCACATTCGTGGACGGTTGAACATAAGGCTACCTGTCATATTCAAGAAGTTGAGGTTAAAGGTCATTTAGGGGTCATTAAAGGCAGTTATGTGAATATCTTCAAAACGTATCTCCTCCCATAAATAGTGCTGTATGTTCTTGAAATTTGGTCATAATATTTCTCATATAGTGGTTCTTTAGGGCTGTACACAGATTTTTGATCCAAGGTCATACGAAGTCATTAGAGGTCAAAAGGTGGAAATATCTTTGATGTGGTATTACTTTGCACCTGTGAGTCCAATATTTACCAAACATGGTTTAGTTAATCAACTTTAAAAGGGCTTCCAGCCGGGTGTAAAAATGTTGGTCAAAGGTCATCCAAGGGTCATTTGAGGCCATAGTTGTAAATATTTGGAAATGCTATTTTCTTCTAGGTGCATTACAAAATTATCTTCTAAATTGCTCAGAAGGACGACTGGCATGTGCAGATTACAAATTACAGTACTTCTCCAATTTGGGATGAGGGATACTTTTGATACCTTTCTAACCAATTTTGTGCCATCGCTCTGTTTTTACCAGTCTCACAAAATCAGTATACTACCTGTTTTTCTTTATACTGCACTCTCTTTAAAACTGTCTGTCTACAAGAGGTCAGTCCTGTGAGTTAGTTAAGGTTAGTTTAAAGGGAAGTACTATACACAGTATTCAGGTTCTTCTGGGCAGTATATGAACAATTTCTGTATTGTGTTTGGTGATGTAGAAGGTCTGTTGGCATCATAATTCATCATTGTGCATGAGTTGTAATTGACAATACCTCTTCCTTGCAACTGGCAAAGTTACCTGTTCTCCTGGTACTGTAACTGTATAAGTTCCTTGTGGCAGCAGAGAGATTATACCAGGTTGTTTTAATACTAACTGTAACTTTATTAAACAGTAATGTGTGTAAAAACCAGAAGCTACTGGGCTTTTAAATGGTGCAGTCTTGCAGTTGAAAGCAAGGATTGCACTGCTAAGGTCAGACAGTAATCAAGACTTACGAAGTTGATACAAAAGAGGTCGGTCCTCTGCTCCTTGTCAAGTAGGACTTAGGGATTTTATCCACTGCCTTAACATTCACACTTCTCAGATTTTAAATATGAATCTTTGAACCTGTGATAATGCATATGTGAGGACATCAGTATTGTTTTTGTTTTATGTCAAAACTGTTCGGTTAATTAGTATGTCTTGATTACTGTAGCTCACTGTGATATTGAATAACATCTTTCTCCATAGATAATTGGTATCGTAATGCATTGAAATTAAAATAGCTTAGTTCTGTTATTTTCACTGGTGACAAAGGGGGAATTTCCTTACCTCCCTTTTGAGAATGGGTGAGGGGGCAGGGGTAGGTCTCGATTTTTATTTGCATTTTACTAATGTTGGGAAAGACATGTATTTGTTTTGAATTATAAAATATATGTAACTTAATTATCTTCATCAATTGCAACAGGTTTGAGCTACTGCACCATTGGTGCTCTAGTTTAGACATACCTGCATTTTTCACTGCTGTGGTAAACATTTTTAAAGATCATTGAAATAAGGGATTGAGAGTTCTATATGGCAAAGCTGATTGTATATGTCACTCTGGATAGAAGACACTTGAGCAGGCATGCAACTGGAGTAAAATAAATACTGACCCTGGTTGTTAGGTTTTATCTGTAGAAGCATTTGATTGTACTGTACAGTACATGTCACTAACCACATATCAAACATAATTGGACATGCATGAACTGGCATTGGCTTATTGGCAGTAATACTTTTAACAGTTAACAAATTGTAATTGTATATGTTCAAAGGGTTTGTGGGCTTCAAAATTGCTAACAGACATCACAGACTTTTGTATTTTTGGTGACCTGACTCTGAGGTCATTTCCTGTACAAAAGTTAGAACTTTATTTCTTGAAAGTTCAGAGACTATGAATGTACTATATTACATAGTGGACATGCACAGTAACAAAAAGAGCTATTTCAAATTAATGTGTATAGATTTTAGATGTTGTAATGAAATACCTGTTGAAAATATTTGACTATCTTTTATCATGTTTAAGATATATAATTCATCAATGTGTGACCAACTTCACAGATGGTTTACAAAAGCCTGGCCTCCAGGAGTTGGGACACAACCATTTCATCAGGCAGATAATTGGATTAAAAAAATTCAGGCAATTTTGCCATTTTATACAGGGCTTTCTTGGGCACAAATGACCCCACCTTATAAAAAAGATATGTTGTAAGCCTACTTTATGCATTTCAGGTAAAACCAATCAGCTTTGCAAAATGAAGTGGAATTTTCAGCATTTGTAGTTTGTAAACAAAAAGGACTTGCCTGAAACAGACCTGCAGTTTAGGATGGGATGTTGATTCTTGATATATTTCTAGTAAGCAGGTGCTGCTTCCAAATTAGACATCTCACCATTTGCTAACATTCCAATTTATTTTGAAACTTTGTTGGAGTTATTGTTAAAAAGACCTGTGGTCTTTTGCTGGGTCTGAAACATTTGAGGTCAAAAATCTTGTGAAGGCCATTTGGGGTCATACAGTATTTGTTCATCAGCTATTAGAAAAATGGGGAGGTGAGTGTTTATACGCACACAGCCACAGTTCAAACTGATATTTGGACTAACCAATTTTCCTTGTACTTTATTGTGAATATTAAGTAATATAAGTACTGTATATATTGGTAACAACTTCAAGTGGGTGTGGTCCAGATGAGGAGGATAATAGCATGGTATGGATGGAGAGAACTTTTTGTCTGACTCTACCAGATCACCTTTAGTCAATTATTCAAAAAAAGTGGACAAAAGTCATGTACTTCACTCTATCTAAATTTGGCAAAGGTTTCTGTCAACTTCCAAGATAATCATTGGGACAAGATCTTCCTTGCATCTTTTCATTTTGATCTATTCAAAGCACCTGGACAAGAGCACAGTATAGTGTGTTTTCGGCAGTTGGTTGTTAGCTCTGTGGTCTGTGTTCACATTTATTCTGGCTGCATCTGTATTTGTGGATCTGTTAAAGTGTACCTAAAGTCTAAAAGTTCAAAAATATATGTTACAAAGCTTGAAAAATGCATCCAAATGGTCCAACTCCCATCTTTACAGGACATTCCTGAACTGAGATATAAAATGTTGAAGCTTATTCACTCAATTTAAAATGGTGGATTGTGCATTAATTTGTGATGTCATTCTTGTACTACTCAAATTACCGTCTTTGTTTTTCCTTGTTTTTACGAAAGCCACTGCACCTTGTACCAAAATATGATCACTGTCATACTGTTATAGGGTGACTTGGCTTTCTAAGTCCTCTCCGTGCAACATACCATGCAAGGGAAGAATAATTGTTTCAAGTTATATAAACATCTTAATTTTAAAAGGAAACAAAAACAGGTAAAGTGAGTTGTACAAGAAGGACTTCACAAGTTATTGCGCAATCAACTATTTGTAATTAAGTGAATAAATTTCAACATTTTACATCTCAGCAACGGAATAAGCTATGAAAACGGGAATTGGATGAATGAAATTCATTTTCCAACCTGTAAAATATATATTCTTGTAATTCTAGACTTTAGGTCCACTTTAAGTCTTAACTCCTGGCCTCCATGTCTGGGTATGAGCTACTGCACCATTGGTGCTGTATTTGACAATTGTTACACTGTGGACTAATATTTCTATGATTATTTGTGCCCATTACGTGGCTTGTGGTGGATATTCCCAGTGTACAGGTGCAGCAACTGTAATGTACTATACTTCAATTGTACTTATAGTACTGTAGTTTGAAAATACAGGTGTCTTACAGTATTTTATCATTGAGACAGGAATACTCTGAAGCATTGATTATTAGTTTTGATCAATACTGCCACAGAGCAACAAAACTTCTAAATTCTTCACTTGCAACTTGCAAGTGTCTCAAAGAAAATGCCCATTGTCTATTCAAAGTAGGAATTCTACGGAAAAGCAAATAAATGAAAGATGACCACAATATCTCTTTGTGTGCTTTGCTACAGTGTAAGGAAACTTAATTTATGATCAGTTATAAATCAAAAATCTGAAAATACACAATTGCATTTGTTTCAGAAATTTTTTCTGTATGGTTTTGATGTTTATGCAATCTAAAATTAAGATGGATCACTGTGGAGTTTTATCATGTCTGCCATGTGTACTTACTTTTGTGCACCATTGATTGTTTAGTGTATGCAATGATTTACTTTGTTCTCTTAAATCGTTCTTTGTACTACTGTCTTTTAGAGGGGCTTATTGAGTTTGCTCACAAAATTCATGATTTCTTTCTTACCTGTTGAGTTTTACTCACATCTTTATTGTAAATGGTCAAACAAAGAGATTCTGCACCTCATGCATGTAACTGAATTGGCAATGACAGGGTAATTAATGATGAAAATCATTTATTAGGAATTTGTGACCAGACACTTTTTACCATTGGGTATTAATCATATGCAACCCCTGTTCACAAAAACTACAATTTCTCACATTTTCAGTAACTATAGGAAGTGGCACATGAGTAATGAGGCTAATTAGAAACATTGTCATACTGTATAATGATTTCCTTCAAACTCATCACAAAATAGTTGATATCAACTCAGTAAGCCCCTTTAATGTTACTTACAAATTACAATTTTTGTTTTGATATTTATTCAGGTATTTGATTGAATAAAATTCTGGGCTGAATGTATTCAGTTCAATTTGGTAAAAAAAAGAGAAAAAAGTCAGTTTGAATACAGCTTAAGGCTAAATGTGGGCCATAGAAATTTTCACAGGGAAAAGTCTGAAGGACTTTATCAGCTAAATACTGTAGTGGGTAGTCAGAAGACATTTTTTTTTCTTGTGTAGGCTACTGTTCATATACCTGTATGGGCAATAACCATGTGATGGTACTGTGCCTGCAATTATTATTGTATATATATGTATTGTATATTCATAAAGTAGCACAGATCATTGCTTACAAATGAACATAGATCATTGTGCCCAAGTCAGTCAAGCCACAGCCAACCAAAAAAAAAAAAAAAAAGGAAAGGAAAAAATTGCAGGTAGCATCATTTTTATAAAGTTTATTAGAGGTGGATCAACTTGTAGCTGCTATTGTTGTTTTTTACCATACAATCACATATTCAAAGTTTCTGTGTAAGAATAACTGTTAGTGTACTGTGCTTGTTTGATAACAATTTGTCATGTACAGTACACTGTTCTCTCACTCTGTGTGTTGCTTTGCAAAAAGTCATAAAAGAAACCACATGGACTGGGGACTTGGATTTCCTCTTAAGAAACAAACACACAAACCTTTTGCACATAATGCATATGGTCTTGGGTGTGAGTCATGATGTAAGTGTTAAAAGTGGCAGTTGCCCCAAAATTGCTTTGAAAAATCAATGAATTCTTGCAAATCTCCTTCTGTTTGTTTTTGAACATAACAAATTACAAACAAAAGGTAAAGCAAGGAGTGAGGCTTCATGAATTTAACAATTCAGCAATCAAAATATTGTAACATGATCAAAAAGTAAGAATCCTGTTGCTCAGAGCCAAAGTTCATTTCAAGATCACATGAGATCAAATACTGAAATCCTTGTAAGCATGATCATTAATATATCAAGATAAGGAGTATTAAGGACCATAGATAGTTTTCATATTTGGTGTTTTGGATATCCCATCAATCAAAATGGTGATCACATTAGTCTAGTGCAATAAAGTTATCAAAACCCCATTGCATTTTTGCATAATAGGATCCGTCTCGCACTATCGATTACTTTAACACTAAGCTTGTTGCCACAGTGTGACATTAAGTTAATCTTAGGTACGCCTGTATTGTAATCACAAATGAAAAGATGGCAACTGTGAAATCAGGAGCCTATCAAACCTTTGATTCTTCTCTCTAGATCAAACACATATAATTTGTGAAACATGCTGTGTTATGGGTGTGCTCTTACAGTATGTACTACAAAATTGACCTCCGTTCTGCTTTTCTTTCAGATTTTTGGACTTTTTTTACAGCAGTGTAGTACAGTACAGCAACCCATTACAAGGCCATGTACTAGTTAACTGGAACAAAATTTATAGTACCCATAGAAGAAAAAAACATATTGCTTGTTGAAATAACTATTTTGTTAGGGAGTAGGCTGGGGGTGAAAGGGGGTGGGAGATAAAAATGGGGGTATTGTTGAGGAAAATTTCAAAATTTATGGTTTTTGGTTTCAGTGCAGTCATGATGGTGTGTGTACTGTGTGGGTGCATGTGTGTGTGTTTGTAACACAGCTCATTAATACAATATCTCAAAGATGGAAACTTCAACAGTTAGTATATTTGGCATGTGGATCCCCCATATTGAGAGGAAGAACCTCATTGTTTTTGGTGGAGGTCAAAGGTCTTCTGGGGTTATCAGGGGTCAAATCAGAAACCTTGTTAACATGAGATATCTCAAAATAGGAAGCATGGGTACTTTTCAAACTTCACATGTCGATACATTTTCAGAGAGAAAGAGTGCTGAAGTTTTTGGTGAAGGTCAAGGATCATTTGGGGTCATCAGAAGAGTTCAAACTCTGAAAACCTTGTTAACACAATTGCTCAAGTAGCATGGCTGCTTTTTCATACATAGTACATGTGTACACCCATTATGTATAGGGATACGGATATTTCTCATACTTGGTTTGCGGATGCATCACATTATTCCATTACATTTAAAGATTGTATAGCTTTACTGTTCAGTACAGTACATGTAGTGAAAACTGAAGTCTAGTTCTATTTATATGCATTTTTGCATTCTGGTTATTGAAAGAAATTTGAAAATTTATAGTTTTATTGAAGAAAATTTGGGACTGTCATTGAAGAATCTGCCTTCCTTGAGATCAACAACATGTAAACTGTGGGGGGAGACTAATTGGTATGATGACATGCTTTATTGTACCCATTAAGGCTCCCCCACAATATTGGGAAATTTCCCAGAGAGGAACATCCTTGGCCCCCTTGCCCCTTCACCTGGTGCCACTTGAGAGATCTTGTAACAATAGCATCACTGAAGGAAGGCTGTTATTTGGGTATGGGGCCAGAAGAAAGAATTTCCTTTAAAACTTCACTTGTAAAATTTTATTGTTAAACTGCAAGTTTGCATTTTTCCCAGTTGTGAAAACATCTGTTTTTAGGATTATGCATATGAAAATGCGTGTTTGTATTTGTAACAATGCTTAACTTTAAATGTATTTTGCGAGTCAAGTAGGAGTATAAATTGAATTTCAGATGTACAAGTGCAGGGAAATGTAATGCTGTTATTAGAGTGTTTGAGGCCCTGTTGCAAGGTAAATCACTGGGGCCCCCATCCTTATAGCATGGTCCTTTATGTTTTATTTATGAAATTGATCTTCAGGCCCCCTACAATCGCCCCACCTAGCTCAGTCAACTGCCTGAATGTGCCGATATGGTTAGACGGCCCAGGCTAAATGTAGCAGAGAAGGAATTTGTGGTTGTATTACCCTGTAAGCTCACTGCAACAAATTTGAACACAATGTAATATTACTTAGTTCTGTCTCTACTGTTTCCTTCATGCCCCCTGTGGGCTGGGGGTTGTAGAATATGCGTAAGGTATTTCCCGCCTGTCGTAAGAGGCGACTAAACGGGAGGACTTGCACTGTATATAAACTTTGCTTGACACTATATAACACATTTGTGTTGGTGTGTCGTTAAATTTCATCTAACTACTGTTTCCTTTACTTACCCACTTACCAATGATACAACCAGGAAAGTGCTACCAGTCACTGATGGTGCATCAACATAGGCATAGGGGATATTATTTTTAGGGGAGGGGAGGGGCTGGATATTATTTTTGGGGGTGTGGGGAAGGGGCTGCAGAACCTATGGCAGAAAAAAAACTTGCAGAAATCAAGAAAATAGCCCATTATTTTTCAGTTAGTTGCCTGAGATATGCTTTTTGCCAAACACCGGGGGGTTGCAGTGCCTCCTTTCTGGTACACTTATGTGCATCATGGGACTCGATAGTTGAGTGCGGGTACTTCCTTGCTACATGTCTGAATAAAATGTTATTCAAACTTTCTTTTCTGCTTCCTTTCCAGATGATGGTGATGATGATGCTGATGGTATAACCCACTCCAAAGCACTGATGGTGCACCAGGGGTACCCATTCATTGGTATATGCCAGTAAACATCCAGTAATGGTGGTCTCCAGTCCTCGGCTTACGGCATCATGAACCACCAGAAGCTTCTTCTCATCATAATCTTCTTCTCTATCATCCTCATCTTCATCCTGGGGTCCTACTTGACTTCACATTCAGCCGTTACAATTTTTAACAAAATTTCACCCTCTTTCCAGTTAAAAGCAAGAACAGAAATATGGCCAAGCATCCAGAATTTCTCCTGGAGCATTCCAAAGGCAGATGACAATGAAGCACATGACACAAAAACCAAACCAGAGGCTGCCAACAACAGACAAGCCACTGGCTTGGCTGGTAGTCG
Source organism: Holothuria leucospilota (assembly GCA_029531755.1). Taxonomy (NCBI): domain Eukaryota; kingdom Metazoa; phylum Echinodermata; class Holothuroidea; order Aspidochirotida; family Holothuriidae; genus Holothuria; species Holothuria leucospilota. The sequence continues at coordinate 14,600,879 of CM055968.1, read as the reverse complement.
ACAAGACTCAAAATACAAAAAATCTCAGAAGACTGAAGTTTCAGATGCTCAAAAGTTTGTGCAAAAGTCACATGGAGCTGAAAATCCATCAAAGAAAAAAGATGCCGCAGCTAAGGAGGTCATTTTTCGTATTTTTGCCAACATGGATGAAGAGTTAAGAGACCAATATTTAATACAGGTCAAGAAGTTTGAGTCAGAACATTCCACACAGATTAACCAGTTACCTGTGTCCATGCAAAGGAACTTTCTGGAGAAGTTCTTGAAAGCAGCTGGATACTATCAAAAACTACCTGACGTGATTAACATTGGAGTCAAAAAGAGTGGAACTAATGCCCTTGGATTTTTCATTGCCCATCATCCTCTCATTTCACATTCCTTGGGCAATGAGGTCCATTTTTTTGACTGGAATTACCAAAAAGGGTTAAAGTTTTATCGTTCCAAAATGGGCTTCACATCCAAGTTCCAGCTGTCATTTGAAAAGACCCCTCGTTACTTTGTCACAGATTCCGCACCTGCAAATATCTTGAAAGACTTGGGAAACTCTACTAAGTTCGTCCTTTGTTTCAGAGATCCCATTGATAGACTTGTATCTGACTTCAGACACGAGACAGAGTTACGTTTACGAAAGGAATGGATTAAAAGCGGGAAGAAAAAGATGAACAGCAGCCCTGAAAAAGAAGGAAAAAAGTTAGAAAAGTTATTGATAGACAAGAAGGGAAATATTAATGTCTCCAGTGATTTCATCAGAACAAGCAGTTACTCCATACACCTTAAAAATTGGTTGAAATATTTTCCTCTTGATAATTTTATTTTTTTGGATCACGATAGGCTACTGCAAGATACTTTTAGTGTCATGAAAGAAGTTGAGTCCTTTTTAGA